>JAQGBX010005169.1:0-14109 GCA_034698745.1 Megaphyllum sjaelandicum | reverse complement strand
AATTCATGACAGGGCATATGGATGTCACCTGCCAAGACTTCTTCACCCTTCGGTCAGGTGTCACCAGGGGTCATGAGTTAGCGTTGTTTAAGCCAGCATCTCGACTTGACCTGCGGAAGTTCTTCTTCTGTCACTATGTAGTAGACTCGTGGAACAGTATGCCTGGGAGGTTGATCTCGAACTGTAGCAGTACGTGTTAACACTTTCAAGAATAGGATCGATCAACAAAGTGATGCTCCCCGTTTAGTGTCTATCAATTGTGTTTTTCCTTAGTGTTCTAAATTCTTTTAAACTCTTTTGATGGCAACAAGCTATCATAGCTTTGCTGTAATTGTTAATTGTTATATTATTATTATTATTATTACCAATATTTGCCCGCTGGTTGGCGCTAGTGGCCAAAAAAATTCAGTATACGTATAGGCTCTCTAAAAAACTTTGAAGTAAGAATGATACCAACGAATGCGAACCCTTAGCCATGAAACAAATAATAAAGTGACCATTGGATGAAAATTGACCAAAATGTTATGAAAGTAACAATATATAGCGACCTCTGATACATGCATCAGTGAAATCAAATGACCATCACTGAAATACAAGCTATGAAATTATAACAATAAAGCCACCAATGGATGAAAATTGACCATAAAATATATTTTTTCTGATTATTTAGATAAATTGGAAACGTGAGAGGTCTTTCTTACCTTAATTATTGAACAGATTTCCTAAATTTTGTTATTTTTTTCGGACATCGAGTAGATGATCCAATTTTACCCTCGAATATTACTCATCGTACTTTAAATTATCTGACAGCACTGGACAAGGGCTATCCATGAAGTACGTCCTCAAAACACGACAGAGCATTTTTCAACTAACACCAAACTTTACCGTAAAAAATAACAAAAACTTAAAATTGGAACCGTATTTGGATGAAATTCTTACAAATTCTGGGTCCTTCTTTATACGAGGAAACAATCGTGTGAAAACCAGTACGAGAATAACGGTTTTGATATTTTTGTGGCACGCGGTATGACGGCCGATATACTCGGGTCCATCGAGTATGGCCTTGGTTTGCTCGGGTCAATGACTTTTAGGTATATTTTGAGACGGGGATCGGTTTAGTCAGGGTTTAAGAAAATTGAATATAGGCCACAAATGGGACAATTTTGTATGCTGAAAACGTTTGAAAATGTTTAAAATTTGTCCTCGGAAAATAGAGGAAAAAATTTTCAAAATTGCATGTACTCGGAAAACCTGGAGAATTTTGCAAATTTATGCATGGAAAACGTGGAAAATTTTTAAAATTTGAACTCGAAAAAAGTGGAAAAATTTTAAAATTTGTCTTTTCGAAAAATGTTGAAAATTTTGCAAATTTCTGCACGGAATACATGCATAATTTTGCAAATTTGAAGACAGAAAACGTGGAAAAATGTTGCACATTTTTACACGGAAAACCTGGAAAATTTGTGCACGTTTTTATACTCGGAAAACTTGGAGAATTTTGCAAATTTGTGCACGGAAAGCGTGGAAAATTTTGCAAAATTGTACTCGGATATCCTATAGAGAGTTTTTGCAAATTTGTACACAGAAAACGTGGAAAATTTTGCCAATTTGAACCCATGCATGCATAACACGGGGCCTGAGCTAATCATGGAGAAGTATAAATTTTGGATCGCATTGACTGCGTTGAATTTCTCTGACTTTTTCAAAATAAGCCATTCTTGCATGACTTTTTCTGACTTCTACAGACATTTTAAAGTTCCTCGACTTTTCCAGATTTTTCAGGTCTGGGGGAACCCTTTATATAATATCCACCATCTTCACACTGAATTGGTCAAAAAGCTCCTCGTATACCAATTAGCATCAAAGCTTAATGGCGGTCTCTTCGAAATCCCTTCATGCGGTCATATACTATATATGCTCCCCTCTCTTTTAAGGACATCTACATCCATTAATTCAAAACGACGTATATGTTTAGCACCTTGGCACTGAGCACTATTTGAGATAGATGCAGTGCTGCCAAACTACACTTAAACTGAGCTAGAACCAGCTAATATTGTTACACTGCACTTGCACTAAGGTACATGCAGTGTTGTCAAAGAAAATGTACAATAATTTGCAACAATTCTTCGATTTTTTGGAGGGTATTTCGGACTTTTTCTGAATATTTAGGACTTTTTTGACACTTTCTTTTTGTTAGGACTTTTAGGACTTGTTTGCCACCCTGAGGGCATTACCGAGCGCTGACGGATTGGATGAACATGCCCATGTCGTTGCAGCGCACCTGCCGATGACGCGTGAGACGTGCATCAGACAGTAACTTCGCCAACTGCCACTACCGTCTTGCCTCATCCGAGTTCCTCTGCTCAAACATACTGTTGAAATCGGAAGCTGGGCAGAACCAGTTGGTCATTCGTGGCTGAATCGAGACGGATCCATTGACCGGGCTGCTTCGGAATGTGTCTGCCATGCCATTTCTTACGCCGGGCAATATAGGTGACCGCAAGAATTGCCGAAAATACTTTTTGCGAAGATGTAAGGCTTTAGGCGTCCTATTTACTAACAGAATAATCTACTTTCGTCAATTATTTTTTTTTAATATTTAAAATAGTTTCAATTTTATATTATTTAAAATAACAAAAACAATAAAAATACGTGCGGCTTATAAAAAACGATTGCACATCATACATGTGTGTATACATTGTATATAGATATATTTACGAGGGGTGTTCGTCAAGTTTCCGAAATCAATTTATAAAAAAAAACCAAACAAACACTGCTTTATAGATTTTAATGAAATTTTGGTAGAGGAATTCATGTAAACGTTCATCTATCATTGAAAAAAATAGACGTTACTCGGACTTTGAACATTTCTTCGTCAGTGATGGCCATTTGTTAGTTGATTGATCAATCTAGAGTAATGACTAACCGTTCGTACTGACCACTCATTTGGATAGTCATTAGTCTCGGATCTTCTAATTGACGAACTCTCTAAGAACAGTCTAACTTCGTATCGATCTATTCACGGATCTGGGTAACGATTGTGCAAATTCTCTACAATTTTGCTAATATTCGAAAGCTTTGCAACTTTTTCGAAAATTTTATACATTTTTTACAATTTGTCAATTCTCAAAAAATAACCAAACATCTCCCCAACTGTTGAAAATTTGCAATATTGTTGATAAATCTGCCTATCGGTCAAAAATGTGCTAAACTGTGGAAAATTCGAAAAAATATCCTCGCTCCTTAGCTTTTTACAGGTTCCCCCAGAAATTTCATTTTTAACTTGCCTGACTTTTACAGGTTTAAAAAAAAATTCTTGAGAAATGACCAAGTCAACATCGACACAGTAAAATACTTTGTAAAATTTAATAATGATAATTTTGAAAATTAACATAGAATTTGACAAAATATTCGCAAAATGTTAATAAGATGTACTCTGAAATCAAAGGAAAATTTTGCAATTTTGTCCTCAGGAAAAGTGGAAAATTTTGCAAATTTGTCCTATGAAAACCTGGAAAATTTTGCAGATTTGTCCTCGGAAAACGTGGAAAATTTAGTGGATTGGTCCTTGGGATACATGGAAAATTTTGAAAATTAGTACTTGACTAGGTTGAATTTCCCTGACTTTTTCAAAATAAGTCATTCTTCCCTGACTTTTCCAGGTCTGGGGTATCCTGTTTTAGTCATCAATTTCATTACATTTTAGTAAGAATTTAAACTTTTTTTTCGACCAATACTTTAATTCCCCGATCCGGCGACTAATGCTACAATAGGATTGACGATGAACGACTTGAAAATTAGTAATTTTAATTTAAGAATGACTATTTTTGTCCTCAATTTTAGCCACAATTAGATGTATTCGACTCATGCTCAACACAACTCTGTCTCGGACTCTTATCTTGTGCTTTTCAATTTTTGAAACGAATTCCAAATGTATTCTTGAACATATTCCAATAGTTCTTTTATTGTTGATGACAAGAATTTCTCCGACACATTTCATTAAAATGCATACAGCCGCTTTTTTTTTTAATAATTAAAAATGTTTACGAAAGCTTAATGTACACCCCTCGTATATTAAAAAGTACCAAAATCTACCTCCGATCATTGCGCAATTGCCCAAAAATTTCCTTTTCTACGTCGCTACGAGGAGTTCTCCTCCCGGCTCTTCTTTGTGTCGTTTTTTATTCCGCGCTTCCCTCCAGTTTGATTCCGGGCTAAATTCCGGTTCATCGTTTCCTCTGCTGACCCACTGCACGTTAAAATCGTACGTGTCGTAATACTTCTGGAACGTGGCCTCGTCCTTGCAGCACTGCATAGCGTAGTAGACGTGCGGCAACAATTTGGGAAACCTTTCTGTGAAATACGTCACGTACTGACCCGGGGTCGAGCCCAGCGACGCTTTCAATTCCTCCCCCAATTCCCTGTAGTGGTGCTTCTGCGTTTAAAAAAAATAACGACACAAGTTTTGTATTAATGTCTGATGGATCGAAACCTTTTTAAATCTCAGGATTCTAGCGAAACTTCTATTTTTGGGGGAAAAATAACTGATCATTTTGCAGATCGGAAACCGAAAATTCTGATCATTTTTCAGAAGATAGAAAGCCGAAAACCGATCATTTTTTAGGAGATAGGAAACCGAAAACCGATCATTTTTCAGAAGATCAGAAACAGAAAACCGATCATTTTTTAGAAGATCGGAAATCGAAAACTGATAATTTTTCAGGAGATCGGAAACCGAAAAACCGATCATTTTTAGGAGACCAGAAGTCGAAAACCGCTCATTTGTCAGAAGATCAGAAATCGAAAATTGATCATTTTTCAGGAGTTCGAAAGCCAAAAACTGATCATTTTTCAGGAGATCGAAAATTTAAAAAACTGATCATTTACCAGAAAATCAGAAACTTTCCAGCAATCCCCACTTAGGGACGCTCTCTTTCACGATCCTTCCTCCGGAATATGGGGAAAGATATCCTAATCTAAGATTACCTTATATCCGGGTTATAAATTACGGATACGGGCAAATTTCTGACTTAGGAACGTTCAACGAACGAGCCTCGTGCTTACAAATGCTCAGTCTTTGGGGCCCTTTCTGGAAATGGAACGAGTTACGTCCCTAAGATGGAAATCGTCCGTATTCGAGTAAACGATCAAAGTCTAGCGCGGCTTAGCGGTTCCACGGCCAAACAAAGGGTGGTTCCGTGTCCAAACCCGTCGCGAAGAGACGCTCACCTTATTCCTCATGGCTCTAAGAAGATCCCGAACGAATCGTCCTTTGTAGGATCGGAACTTCCTCAGGTCCTCCTGCAATTCCGGACCAATGTGATTGATCCAGTCCCCCTTGACCACCTGCAAGCCTCCACGCTGCATGCACCTAAGGACGGGACTGTCCATGGGCTCTTTTTCTATTCGATCGCTCACGTCCTGCAACGACACGTAACGTGCTGATAAGTTTAAACTCCGCGGTAGGTCGGGAACATGCTCGCCATGGGAAAATCCGATTTTTAACATGTCGGGAATGGACTTCGGGATGACGTCATTACAAAAGTACCTACCTGGAAAAAACCCATTTGCTGATCGGTCGACCAAAACATGGGATGCTTCAGGATGGCCGAACACAGCGGCCGTTGCACCGGGTCGTTGCTGATCATTTTCTCGATCAGAGTTAACGCGACGAAATTTTCTGGAATTAAAAATTGTAGAGAAATGTTGAAACTGAATCTTTAACAGCGATATCACAATTATGCGGATGTAACCGGAAAATGAATACATTTAATTTAAGTTTCCCTGTTGTTTATTTGAGAGAAAAGTGAATCTTGGAATGATTAAAGATTCGGAAAACGTCGAATATTTTGCAAATTTTTACTCAAAAAAACAGGGAAACTTTCCAATTTTGTCCTTGGAAAACGTGGGAAATTTTTAACTGTATTTGGAAAATGTGTAAATTTTTGCAAATCTGCCTTCGGAAATCGTGGAAAATATCGCAGATTTGGTCTAGAAGAACGTGTAAATTTTTTTAAATTTGACCTCAGAAAATGGGCCCCCTAGCTAACCATGTAGAAGCAATAGTCTTGGACCGCGATAACATGACTATATTGAATTTCCCTGACTTTTTCAAAATAAGTCATTCTTCCCTGACATTTTAAGTTCCCCGACTTTTCCAGGTTTTCCAACGCATGCAAACAATTCATGCAAAAAATTTTATATTAGTACATGTAATTGATGTAAACTTTTAACAGGCAGCAATTAGCGACGAAAAGTTCCTCCAGCAGGGTTCCCCCAGAAATTTTATTTTCAACATCCCTGACTTTTCCATGTTTTTAAAAAATTTCCCTGACCAATGACAATGCGAATAAGTGACATTTTACAAATTAGACACTATTAAATATTTTTTTTTAAATGTCACAATTTTTTATTCCGTAAATGTTGAAAATTTGTGCCAGGAAAAAGTAGGAATCTTTGTCCTCGGAAAATGTGGAAAATTTGTACTAGTAAAACTTATAGAAAATTTTGAAAATTTATACATGGAAAACGTGGACAATTTTGCAAATTTGTACTCGGAAAACGTGAAAAAGTTTGCAAATTTGCTCACATTAAACGTGGAAAATTTTGCAAATTTATTCTAGGAAAACACGGAAAATTGTGTACTTTGAACGTAGAAAACATGGAAAATTTACTCGGAAAATGGGCTCTGAGCTAACCATGTGGAAATATTAATTTTGTATCACATTGACTGCATTGAACTTCCCTGATTTTTTCAAAATAAACCATTCTTCCCTGACTTTTCCAGGTCATTTTCAAGTTCCCTGACTTTTCTAGGTTTTTTATGTCTGGGGGAACCCTGTCCAGGATTCCTACAGTGTGGACGTTTACCAAATTTAAAACTGCGGGTTAATGCCAGATAATCATGACAAAGCCAATACAGCGCACCAACCTTCCTTCGCGAGACACGACAATTCGTAACATCCGTTAATGATGTTGGCTTGCCGATGGAGGGAAGAACCGAACGGATGTTGACCTTTGGTGACGACGTAAAAATACACGCAACCCAATGAGAAAATATCCACCGAACAAGACTTTCCGAAAAAACAAAAAAAACAACCATAGAACCAAGAAAGGTTTTATCGTTACAGCGCCGACTTAGCAAAATACGGCGATTTCTTACAATTCGCTTGTCATCTTCCATCATTTCCGGTGCGATCCATCCTTCCGTGCCAGTCGAACCCGAGCGCCTGGAGAACGAGGTTCTACCGTTGCCCAGCTTCTTGCAAAGGCCAAAGTCCGACAGCATGGCTCTCACGGATCCATTGTTGGTGGCGGGAAAGGAGATGAGCACGTTTTGCGGCTTGATGTCCCGATGGACGATGTTGAGGGAGTGCAGGTGGGCCAATCCCATGGTGGCTTCCTTCAACAACGTCGACGGATCCAAGCCTTCGCACTGGTACGTATTCTCGACGTAGTCGTGCAACGTGGCAGCGCATAATTCCAGCGCGATGTAACGGAACATCTGATCATGCTCCTAAACGCGTATGAAATTCGAAATTTTACAGATCTCCGAAAGCTTAGTATCAAAGAATGTCATCGAACAGAATTCAAAACGTTGGCACTGACCGTAGCGAAATAGCGCACGACGTTCGGATGAGCGTCCGCTTCCCGGAGCAGATCCACCTCGCGGTCGGCGATGCTGAAGCAGTCGGGAAGGACTCGCTTGACGGCAACGTCGCGGCGGTCAAACTTTCCTCTATTAAAAAATAGAAAAAAGAAGACAATTTTCAAAAAAACTGCCAAATTTTGCGAACATGTACAGTAGACAAAAGTTAGATCCAATTACTCAAAGTCGGAGTGATTCGGATCGTCGCGACCGATTTGATAGATTTACTCGGGCGAATTTTACAACAAAATGTTTCGATGAAGACCATTTCACCACCGATGACATTTTTTTAGGCTATGAAATGTTCATCGTTCATCGTTGATCGTTGATTGTGTTATTTAAAATAAGTCACCAGAGACATAAGCATTTTTAATCGATTAACGATCGATTAGAAATAATCTAAACTAATGAGGCTAATATTCGTTTAGTCATATATGCATCGACTAACTGTCTATCTTCGTATCTACGTAATGGAATTGGGGAACCATCTCAACAAATTTTCAACAATTCGGGAAAACTTTCGACCATTTTACACAATTTTGCTAATTTTTCATAATTTAGGAGACGTTTGACAATTTTGCAGATATTTCAAAAACTCGAGCAATTTCTACAATTTTCCACAATTTAGGAAAACTTTTAGAAATTTTAAAAATATTACGAAAATTAAAGCATTTTTGACGATTTTTCAAATTTTCTGAACACTCAAGCATTTTCTACCATTTTCCTGAATTTAGGAAAACTTTTAATAATATTGCAAATATTACGAAAACTAAAGCATTCTCCACAATTTTGCAAATATTCGATAAATTAGCAAACTTTTGTTCTAATTTTCCATAATTTAGGAAAACTGTTGACAATTTTGCAAATATTCTACAAATTAGTAAATTTTCCAAACGTTTCCTAATTTTCCACAATTTAATTTTGCAAATATTTTAAAAACTACAACATTTTCGTCAATTCTGCAAATATTCAACAATTTTGCATATATTTTGAAAACCTAATCACTTTCTACATTTTTGCCATTTTTTCCCACTATTTTGTTAATTTGTGACAATTGTTTTTGAAAATAGGACAATTTTGCAACTTTTTGGAAAAATTCACAAAAATAGTTAATTTGCAAAATTGTCGAAAAATTGTTGAAAATGTTGTTTGACTAACGCTCATTTGGATCCAGCAACTAATGCTACAACAGGATTGTCGATGAATGACTATATTAGTCGTATTAATTTAGAGTTGACTATTTTAGTCGTCAATGTTTATCATGACTGAAAACATATGCCCATTACTGAACGCCACTACTGCTGATCTGCGAAACTTGACTTATCGGAGCAAGTAGTTCGAAAAACCAACATGATTTAAAAGTAAAAACGATGTCCAAAACGATACCTGAACACGAACGTTCCCTCGCAGCCCTTTCCGATAATATCTTTCGGACTGAAGGAGATTTTCCCCACGGGTACAGTTCCCGGAGGATCTAGCCAATCAAGAATCAAGTTTCATTAATTTCCAGTCCGTGCCCCGAGTCGACAAATTACGAAACATGAACCAGAGTCAAATTTTATCACCTGGTTCTTCCATCGCTCGAAGACTGGCACTTGCCAGTTGCCCTTTAGACACACTCTCCAAGCCAGTCATCAACTTCTTGACCTGCACAAAAAAAAAACATGAGCGATTTCAAAACACTCTTGCTTTACGGTCCTAACAACGGAATCGTCTCCGAACTCCTCCCAAGTTCAACTCCTCGTAGATGAAAATGCTTACTACGTAGGGACTCAGAAACACCGCCACCGGAATCATCCCCAGGACTCCGAGCGTGAACAAGACGAGGATCGAATTCGACCACGGTGAGGGTACAGGTACAACTTTTTCCCCCGCGCTCATGGGGATGAAGTGCTCGGAGGAAGATTCGTTGATGATGGAAGCGTAGGGAGAGAACGGGACCCGTTGCATGATTTTAGCTCCTTCCTCTTCGGCCGCAATCCGAAGAGTCGGCATGACTTTGACCTCGGATTCGGACGGGAGGTCATAATAGCCTGACATTGAGGGACGATGACAGAAATTATTTAAAGTTTGAAAACACAGGTCAAAATCGACCATAGAATTCGTGGACACGTACCTATTGAGTCAAGAAACTTGTTTTTTTTTCCGTAGGTTTTCTTCGGATCTTCAGGTTCTCTTCGTACGACCTTGACGCCGTCATCGTCCAAATAGTAGCTGGACGGCGCCACTTGGCTGTCCGGTCCAGTCAGAAGTTTAGGACCACGGACGGACTAAAATATGACAAAATTGCGCGTCTAATTGATTATCAAGAGAGTGATCAGTTCACAGGATAATCGGGTCTACCATGCATTTGACTAGAGACTGTCATTTTTTAGTCGATGACTAACGAATAAATGAGTCTTGGATATTCTGATCGATGACCGAATAGTCAAAATCTAGACTAATGAGTCTAACAGTTGTTAACATTCCACAATTTTGCAATTATTTAGAAAACGTAGTATTTTTGTAAAATTTGTGCTCGTTCGTCAATCTTGCAAATTTTTCACCAAACTGACAAATTATGAAAAAGAATTCAGAAATGCTTAAAGTTGCAAACTTGTCGAAAATTAGCAAAAAATTATCCGACCAATAAGTTATTCTGATCCAGAGACTAAAGTAACAATAGGATAGACGATGAACGACTAAATTATTAAAAAAAAGTTGGACTAAATGAACTTCAATTTCAGTCATGATCGAAAATTAATTCGGCTAAATGCCCATCACCACCATACGTCTATTCTGGAGGTTGCTCCAGAAAACCTCACCTCAATCGTTCTGCTATCGACCAGCAACTGAGAGGCATACGATCCGTGTTCCGACTGTCCGATAAACAATTTCGGGCTGAAAAATGAAAACATCGAGAAGTTTTAGTCATGCTTAACGACGAAGAGAGGCAAATTCGGAGGTCTTTTTTTCTCACTAGAGGGCCATATCATCCATGGGCAATTTCTGTTGTTTGGAAGCCACCATGCGATTGATCACTTGCGCCATAGTTTCCGTGGCCACGCTGGTGAACGGAATTGCGTGCAGTCCATTGTAATCCAATTCGTACATGCCAACGACCGGCGATTTGTAATCATGAATCCATAATAATGAACCTGTAAATAATTGAAATCAGACGTTGTAGGGCGGAACACCTAAGACTCGACCATCACGTTTCTTCGGCAGTCAGAAGGTTCTCACCAGATGCTCTGTCCACGGATACAGTTATTCCATTCGAAGGTGAGGTGAAATGAGTCAAATCTACGTTAGACGGATGAGGGTGTGATCAGTAAATTTTGCTTTAGCTTGAAACTGAGCATCCCGGAGACTCACCGTAATTCTGAGCCGCATCTTGAGCGATGGCGCACGAGTACGTGACGTTCCATTTCTTTTGCCCGGTCTTGGCGTCGTACATGATCATCATGAAATCTGAAAGAAGAAAAGAAACTGAAGTAAAGAATTTATATTTGATAATTTGAAAAATTTATTGATGATAATTTCGCAAACAAATTTCATAAATTGACGTAGGAAAATTGCGAAAATTTGCACCAAATTTCCATGAAGGAATGTGGAAAGACCAGCAAATTCGTGCTCGGGAAAAGGTCGAGAATTTTGAATATTTGTCCAAGGAACCTGCTGAAAATTTTACAAATCTGTATGCCCGAAAAATGTTACGAATTCGTGCCGAAAAATTTCGCAAATTTGTCCCCGGAAACTTGAAAAAAATACAAAATAAACTTTGAATCATTTCGGGCAGTTGAAAATAATGCAAATTTTGTCCCAGAAAACTGTTGAAAAGTTTTACTAATTTGTCCTCGGTAAGTGATGATAAATTTTACAAAGTTGTCCTCGAAAACCGTTGAAAATTTTTACAAATTTGTCCGTTAAAAGATTTTACAAATGTGTCCTCGGAAAAAAGCTGATACAAATTTTTCATCGGAAACCGTAGAAAATATTTACAAATTTGTCCTCGGAAACCGTGGAAAATTTTTACAAATTTGTCCTCAGAGATTGTCGAAAATTTCACACATTTGAACTGGCAAAATTTAAAAGCATTGTCAAATTTTGAGCAGTGCAAGTGGAAGCATTCATTTTTGGATCGTGACAACATTAATAAGTTGAATTTCCCTGACTTTTTTAAAAAATAAGTCATTCTTCACTGACTTCTCCAGACATTTTGAAGTTCCCTGAGTAGTTTCGGAGTTGGTTAGACACCCGATTCCATCTAGGAATTCTACTTACTGGTTTTGCCCACAAACACCGAATACGGGCTCGCTCGGGGGCATATCTTATCGCTGTCCGTGGACAATATCTCCTGCTTGACACCGGTGACCAAATCGATCCCGAACCAGGTGTCCGTCTTCCGACCGGTGTACAGCATGCCGCTGCTGCTGCGGCAAGGGGACGAAGACACCAGCTCGGGGATGGTGAAGGGGAGTTTCTTCAGGGCTCCGTCTACATTGTACTCGTACAGACTGCCGTCTTTGGGATCGGGAAAAAGAGCTTCCCTAGAAGAAAACGAAATGTCCCGGTAAACGCCGATTATCCTGACGTCATGAACGCTGGAATTTCCTCAAAAAATCTTGGATTTGGAAAAAACAAAATCAACAATGGCGCAGGCAGCTTCTACTCACGTGTCCAAAACTCCGGAAATAATACTGATGCTGGGTTCTGTGGGACAAAAAATGAAACATCGTCGTTATACGTCGCAAAAATAGCCAGGAATACATTATGAGATGCCGTTGGAACAGATGGAGAAACTGACCATCCTGGATCGTCCACTTGATCTTCCCGGTCTGCTTGTTGACGGCGAAGTACTTGCCGTCTAAAGTCACCACCAGCAACAAGGACGGACCGGTCGCTGACAGTTCGGTCGGTCCTTTCGCCACGGGCTCGTGTCTCTGCGAGAAAAAACGGGGGCGAAATAAGAAACTTATTTTGGGGAAACATTTTACCAACTTACGTTGCCTCCGTTTCCACTTGCCGGAACATTCCGTCTTCCTTGAAGCAACTTTTTTCAAGAACAAGGGTTTATTCCAACGGAAGTTTCCCATTCAACGTCGTTCCCTGACTTTTCCGGGTTTTAAACCAATTTCCCTGACCAAGGACGATGTCCAAATTAACATACGCCAACGTCATCCAGGATTTTCCAAAATCCTCATGGGAAAATATTCAATATTGCACAAAATCGACTAACGACAATTTTTGAAAAATTGTTAAAAGTTAACAAAGAAAAATTTGAGAAAATTAGCTTGAAAAAATTGCACAAATTAACAAATAAAGTAATTTTAAAATGCATAGAAATCAACACGAAAATTAGAATATTTTATAAATTCGTATTTGGAAAATGTATAAAGTTTCGCAAATTTCCTCGGAAACTGTTAAAAATTGTGCAAATTTGTCCTCGGAAGCTGTTACAATTTTTGCAAATTTGCCCTCGGAAACTGCGGAAAATTTTTCAAATATGTCCTCGGAAACCGTTGCCAATTTTGCAAATTTTCCCACGGAAACTGATGAAAATTTCGCAAAGTTTGTCCTCGGAAACTGTCGAAAATTTTACAAATTGGTCCTCGGAAACCGTCGGTAATTTCGCAAATTTGTCCTCGGAAACCGTTGCAAATTTTGCAAATGTGTCCTCGCTGGACCATGTTGCGAAACTTTCAACGGTTTACGTGGAAAATTTCGCAAAGTTTGTCATTGGAAACTGTCGACATTCTCCCAAATTGGGAAAATTTCAGAAAGTTTTCAATCGGGCCCCGAGTTAACCAACGTGCAATTCCCCGAATTTTTAAAAATAAGTCTTTCTTCCCTAATTTTTCCAGAACTTTTCAACTTCTCTGTGACTTTTCCATGTTTTCCAGGTCCGGGGTGAACTCTGTTGCCGGAACATACCGTCCACGCACATCGAAGCAAACTTATTTCAGGAGCATTTCACCAAGGCCTCGCCTCCATTAGTTAATCCCACATACTCACCTCAACCTGTTGCTGTCCATCGGTCCTCTTCAGCACCAGGCAGAAGACTACGGAAGCCAGGATGAGAGCAGCAGCAGGGGCCAGGGCGCTCCACGGGCACCTCGCCATTTTCTGTCTTCTCGTCTAGCTAAACGCCGGCTGATTTCGGCGTGATGATGAAGTCATCCCAAACAAGGCTCGATCCAGCTGTTAATCGTTGTTCCTCCTGCACTGCCTCCTGCCAAGAACACGAACAAACAAACGGATCCATCAATTCATCCATCAACAGGTGTTTTCCAGGCTCACTAAGCGCTCGATTTGAATCGCGCAATTAACTATAAACGGTCAGGCAGAATGACCCCTTAGGGAGCGTCCATAAATTACGTGAGGCGTTTTTGGTGATTTTTCGACCCCCCCCTCCCCCCCTGGTGAGATATCGTGAGATTTGGCTCGACCCCCTCCCCCCCCCCATAATCTCACGTGAGATT
>JAQGBX010005168.1:0-14110 GCA_034698745.1 Megaphyllum sjaelandicum | reverse complement strand
CGATCAGGTTTCCCCAGAAATTTAATTTTCAACTTCCTCGACTTTTCCAGGTTTTAAAATTTCCCTGACCAATGGCAAATTTTGACAAATCGGAAAATTTTGAAAAAATTGTGTTCGGAAAAAGTGGAAAATTTTGCAATTTTGTCCTCGGAAAATTTGGAAAGTTATAGTACTCGGAACAGCTAGAGAATTTTGAAAATTTGTACATATGGAAAACGTGGAAAATGTTTCTAATTTGTGCTCGAAAAACGTGGTCAATTTTCCAAATTTGTACTCTGATAACCTAGAGATTTTTGCAAGTTTCTACTCTGAAAACGTGGAAATTTGGCAAATTTTGCAATTTTATCTTCGGAAATACTAACGTGGTAAATTTTGCAAATTTGTACTCTGATAATCTAGAGATTTTTGCAAGTTTCTACTATGAAAACGTGGAAAACTTTGAAAATTTGTACTTCAAAAACGCGTGAAATTTTGCAAATTTGTACTCTGAAAACGTGGTAAATTTTGCAAATTTGTGCTCGGAAAACGTAATAAATTTTGCAAATTGTACTCTGATAACCTAGAGATTTTTGCAAGTTTCCAATCTGAAAACGTGGAAAATTTTGAAAATTTTTACTTCAAAAACGTGGGAAATTTTGCAAATTTGTACTCGGAAAACGTGGTAAATTTTGCAAATTTGTGCTCGGAAAACGTGGTAAATGTTGTAAATTTGTACTCGGAAAACGTGGTAAATTTTGCAAATCTGTACTCCGAAAATGTGGAAATTTTTGCACATTTCTACTCGGAAAACGTAGAAAATTTTGAAAATTTGTACTTCAAAAACGTGGGAAATTTTGCAAATTTGTGCTCGAAAAACGTGGAAAACTTTGCAAATTTGTACTCGTGAACAATTTTATCATTTTGTCCTTAGAAACTATTTCAAATTTGTACATTTTTAAATTTTTAAAAAGTTTTCAAATGCATATTTGAGCATTATTTTTCGATCGTGACAACTTGGACTATACCTTAAATTTCCCAGACTTTTTTTTCCAAAAAGTCACCCTTCCCTGACTTTTCTCGACATTTTTAAGTTCCCTGACGTTTTCCAGGTATATATGGAGGTATATACTGTACCCTGAAGGCTTAAGCACGATATGCAATCATGTAATTAAAGAAACAAAAATGAAATTACGGCAAAAACAGTATTGTTGGGAAATGCTGGCTTTCCTTATAGCTTACTCGTCAAGACAACGTAAATTTCATTGCCAGACATTGCGATTTTAAACACCCATTTTCAAAATGCACAATATTAAATCATGAAATTTACTAAAAACCCTCGAAATTAAGGCAAAAACACAGCGTTTGCTGCTGGCTTAACCGAATATAATGTAGCTTGTAGCGAAATCACCAGGACTACAAACAACGTATTTCAAAGCAAAACACTGCGGTTTCTAAACACCTGATCATTGCACCCTAAACATCCATATTCAATCATGAAATTGACGAAAAAGCCACGAAATTTAAGGCAAAAACACAGCGTTTGCAGCTGGCTTACCGTATAAAAATGTAGCTTGTAAACAACGTATTTCGAGCTAAACATTGCGTTTTCTAAACACCTGAACACTACACACCCTAAACACCCATATTCAATCGGAAAATTGACGAAAACCCCACGAAATTAAGGCCAAAAAACCACGTTTGTGGTAGGGAAACGATGGCTTACCGTACACTAACAGTAGCGAAATCATCGAGACGACAAAAAACATATTTCAAGCTAAACATTGCGGTTTCCAAACACCTGAGTGACCTGAACACTAACACACACATTCAATCATGAAATTGACGAAAAACCCATGAAAATAATGCAAAAGCACTGCAGCGTTTGCAGCTGGCTTGCCGTATAATGTAGCTTTGTAGGAAAATGAACAGGACTACAAACAACGTATGCACAACATTGCGGTTTCTAAACACACATATATTGAAAAGGCACAATGTTATATCGTCAAATTGACGAAAAACCCATGAAATTGAAACAAAAACACACCGAGTGTGCAGAGGTTGATGTTCGCTTACGGTACACGAGTTGTAAGGAAATGATCGAGACTACAAACAACGTATTTGAAGCAAAAGGTCGCGATTTTAAACACCTGAACACCCATATTCAAAAGCACAATAATCAATCGTGAAATTGACGAAAAACCTATACGAAATCAAGGCAAAAAACACGGCGTTTTTTTGGGTCGGGGGGTGAATGCTGGCTTACAGTATAGCATATATATTCGTCAAGATGCCAAACAACGTATATTTCAAGCTAAACACCTGAACACTACACCCTAAACACCCATATTCAAATGGCACAATATTCAATCGTGAAATTGACGAAAAACCCATGAAATTAAGGCAAAAAAACACAGCGTTTGCTGCTGGTTTACCGTATAACAAATAACGTATTTCAAAGCAAAACATTGCGTTTTTAAACATCTGAACACTACACCCTAAAGACCCATATTCAAAAGGTACAATATCCAATCGTAAAATTGACGAAAAACCCACGAAATTAAGGCAAAAAAACACCGCGTTTGTGGTGGGGAAATACTGGCTTACCGAACACTAGTGGTAACGAAATCATCAGGACTGTGAACAACAATCAACGTATTTCACGCTAAACATTGCGTTTTTTAACACCTGGACACTTCACCCTAATCACCCATATTCAATCATGAAATTGACGAAAAATCCAAGAAATTAAGGCCAAAAAACACCGCGTTTGCAGAGGTTGTCGCTGGCTTACCGTATACACTAGAAATCATCGAGACGACAAAAGACGTAAATTTCAGATCAAAACATCCGAGTTTTTAAAAACCTGAACACCCATGTTCAAAAGCTCAATATTCAATGGTAAAATTGTGGGGAAAAAATAACGAAATTAAGGCAGAAATACGGCAGTTTTTTTTTTTGAGGATGAATGCTGGCTTACCGTACAGTAGCAGTAACGAAATCATCTGGACTACAAACTACGTATTTCAAGCTAAACATTGCGTTTTTCTAGTCACCTATAAACACACAACAACCTAATCACTTATAAACTAGGCCTACGAACAACCGATATCCAATCTCGAAATCGAAATATTATGAAAATTTAGGCGAAAAAAACCCACCTGGAATAAGTTCGCGCATTAACGCACACAATACCAAGATCACAAACGACGCATATTACCTTTTTGTTTTTATAATATTGCCTTTTTAAACAATATTTAAACACCAAAATACTCCGATAACAACCTTACCCCCGAATTCGTCCAGAATCAAAAATTGGAACGCCGCATTGTTCCAAAAAATGACGTCAGGCGTTCTATAGTTTCGAACGCACGAGCGAATATTCCAAATTCAGTTCCATTTTCGATATCGAGATTTCATATTAAAATCATGCGTGATCTGAAGCGATATATCGAGGTAAAAACCTGTCAAAAACACCCCGATTTCCCGGAAAAGTGTCGTTCCAGCTGGTAAGTGCATATAAAAATATAAGCTTTATAGATTAGGCTTACCTGAATTTGGCCCTTGACTGGGGTTTGAAAAGAGCTAGCCCTGTAGCCTTCTCTTCATCGCGAACTGCATTCCATTTCGGACCAACTTAAATATCCTGAACGTAAACGCGACTACCGGTCGTCTAAACAAACGCGAAAACAAAAAAAAATGGTAATCCCAGAGAGAGAGAGACGGAGAAACGATAATTTCTCGGCTGGATGAAAACTGAGGAAATGGCGCTTCCCAAAAAACATTGAGCGGAATTGGGGTTGACGATGACGCAACCATTAGGCCGAGGGCAGCGCCATCTTTGAAAAATAATAATAATAATAAGGAAATTTTGATTTTTTAATCTAGAATTTTTTTTTAGTCTGGCATTTTTCTCTACAATTTTGGGGTTCCGTTGCCTCGAAATCGCTTTGTTTCCGAAAGGATTTCTGGGTTTCTTGAGGTTAGAGTTTTGAAGTTTTTAAGCCCTGATCTGAATGAAACGACCGTGAAGATTTTGGCTGAAGCGCCGCAGATCGGCTGACATTGTGAAGGACGACTCTGAAGGTCGCTAGAGGTCATTCGCTATGCCAGCTAAATTTAAAACCATTGCTTGAATGAACGCTGAGCCGAAATTACCGAGGAAATTATACAGTACAGTAAAACCTGGAACAGGGTTCCCCCAGAAATTTCATTTTCAACTTCCCTGACTTTTCCAGGTTTTGATAAAAATTTCCCGGACCAATGATTAAATGTAAAAAATTTACATATTGTAGAAAAATGTTAAAAATGAAAGAAACATTTCTTAAGTTTTTCAAAATTGTCCTCGAAAAACAGGGAGAAATTTACAATTTTAATTATCTTCGTAAAACGTGGAAATTTTTGCAAATTTGCCCTCGAAAAAGCGTGGAAAATTTTGCAAAGTTGTCCTCGGAAAACGTGGAAAATTTTGCAAAGTTGTCCTCGGAAAACGTCGAAAACTTTAAAAATTTTAATTTATAGGAAAATGTAGAGAATTTTGAAATTTTGAACTAGGAAAACGTGGAAAATTTTGCACATTTGTCCTCGGAAAACGTGGAGAATTTGACAAATTTGTCCTCGGAAAACATGAAAAGGTGTGCTGACCACAGGGTATTGAATTGAATTGAAAAAAATTGTAAATTTGTCCTCGGAAAACATGAAAAATTTTGAAAATTTGTCCTCGGAAAACGGAGAAATTGTAAAAATTTGTCCTCGGAAAACGTGGAAAATGTTGCAAATTTGTCCTCGAAAAACGTAAAGAATTTTCCTAATTTGTTGTAGAAAACTGTGGAGAATTTTGCAATTTTGTCGTCGGAAAACGTGGTCAATTTTGCAATCTTGTCCTCAGAAAACACGGAAAATTTTGCCAATTTGTATCAGACTACGATGAATTTCATTGACTTTTTCAAATTAAGTCATTCTTCCCTGACTTTTCCAGGCCATTTTCAAGTTCCCTGACTTTTCCAGGTTTTCCAGGTCTGTTGGGAATCCTGTGGAAAATTGACCACTTTTGAATGGTGACCACCTGTTTATGTTGACACTTTTTAGTGTATTGGTTTTTCTAGCGTACATTTCCTTCATAAAAATTCTCCGTATAGTGACCACCTGTCTATTGTGGACATGCAATGACCAGTGTGTGCTGTCTTTTTTTTTGCATTTTTTACATTGTTAATGTACATTACATTATAAAGTGACTAGATAATTATGGATGGCTCACCTTACATCCTGCTTTAACCCCTTGTCGTTCTCGAATAATTTAGACAAACATGTTATTCAGATCGAAAAAGTCACTGAAAACATGATCACAAGCCGAAAAAGTCACTGAAATTGCTTGAAATTCCCCTGGAAATTTTATTTTCAACTTCCCTGACTTTTCCATTAAAACAAATTTTCCTTGACCATGCAATGACAACGAGAAAAATTGACATATTTTGCAAATTTGACACTGGAAAATATATTGTTTTAAAATTTACCAACGACAATTTTGAAAATTAACGTAGAATTCTTTTTTAAAAATTTAAAAAAATTGCGTTGAAAATTTTTTTAAACGGGAAACTTTTGTATTCGGTAAATGTTGAAAAATTGTGCTCGGAAAAGTGGGAAATTTTGCAATTTTGACCATTTGAAAATGTGGAAAATTTTTACTCGGACTACCTAGAGAATTTTGAAAATGTGTGCACGGAAACCGTGGACAATGTTGCAAATTTCTACTCGAAAAACATGGAAAATTGTGCACTTTTGTCTTTAGAAAACGTCGAAAAATGTTACAATTTTGACCTCGGAAAACGTGGAGAATTTCGCAAATTTGTCCTCAGAAACTGTTGCAAATTTGTACTGGGAAAATGTAAAAATGTTTCCAAAAAAGTCCTGATTACGTCGAATTTCCCTTCCATTTAAAAAAAGTCATTTTTCCCTGACTTTTTCAAGTCTGGGGGAACCCCATCTCGAACAGATTTTTTGATTAAATTTTTGGACAACAATGAAAAAAATATATTAAAAGTCATTCATTGAATGGGCCAAGTGAAGGTCAAGTTTGATCATATCTATAATGAAATATTATTCAGTATAAAGTCAAAGGTCAAGTGCGCCGATCTTCGGTTTAATCGATGATTCATAAATATAGGGCTACACAAGGCTTAAAAGTAAATTTAAAATCTGGGGATCTCTGACGCTTTGAACAGATATTTCATTTCAAACATCCCAGACTTTTCCAGGATTTTTTAACATCAATGGATGTTGATGTTGGAACCTGATCAATGGAAAAATCATTCAAAATTATATTCACGATATTCTTACAAAAGAAAATTTCAAAAAGTTCACAAATTTGAATTTTGTACGAACACGGGTACTCCTAAAATGTTGATAATTTTTGCAAATTTATCCTCGTAAATTTTGTTGAAAATTACGAAAATGTTAGGAAAATTGCAAATTTCGTCCTCCTTAAAATATTGAACATTTTATAATTTGGTCCTCCGACTCAATTTACCCTCGGAATAATCAAAATCATTCAAATTTAACTGTGGAAAATGTTACAAATATGTACTCTTTAAAAATTCTCTTTGGAGTAATCAAAACATTGCAATGTTTTTCAATGTTGAAAATTTGTATGACAAAAAGTTGTACAATTTTGCAAATTTGTGCTCGGAAAACGTGGAAAATTTTACAGGTTCATCCCTGAAATAGGTTAAAAGAATTTTAAATACGTTATCGGAAAACGTTGAAAATCTCTTTTGAATAATCAAAATATTGCTAATTTTTCAATGCAAAATGTTGAAAAATTTTTAAATTTGTGATTGGAAATCGCGATTTGTATTACTAAAAGTTTCAAAATTTTGCGAATTTGTGCTCGGAAAACGTGAAAAATTTTGCCGATTTATCCTCGAAATAGGTTAAAAGAACTTTAAATAACATTCTCGTAAACTGTTGACAATTTTGCAAACGTTTACTCTAAAAACGTGGAGAATTTTGCAGATTCGTACTTGTGTAAAACGAAAAGAATTTTACAAATTTGTATTCAGAAAACGTGAAGAATTTTAGCAAATTTGTACTCGGAAAACTTTAATTTGGTCCTCGAAAAACGAGGAAAATTTCGTAAATTTTTACTCAGAAAATGGGCCTTGAGCCAACCATATAGAAACATTAATTTTGGATCGCAGCAATTTCTAGACATTTTCAAGTTTCCTGACTTTTACAGGTCTGTGGGTACCCTGAAAATTAGCAATCGATGCAGATGACCGCTACCAGTCTTTTTAAGTTCAAGAAAATACATTTTTATTTCGATAGTATGAAACTAACAATGGCAATTGGAAATAGGCCACAATGATATACGAATAAGTCACGTGTTTAACGTACATGTATGTCACAGTCAAAGAAAATATCTTGTTAAAAAAATTGTCTATTTACACATTTTTACACTTTACCCGGGAGCAGGAGCGTCGTCATTAAAACAATATTTATAATAAATATGATGGGAGTTTACGTCGTTCTCCGACGAATGGTGTATTTGCCCTTCTGCAACTGGGAAAGGTGAACCCTGGTCTTGGAGTGGTCCAAAGTTTTCCTTATCAAAATCTGAAGAAAATTTCGAGAAATTTAGGTGAGAACTAGCAAAAAATACATCCGTTTTTCGAGGCCGACAAATGTAGATTCTTACTTCAGAATTGGCCATGGTCAAAATGATGCCGGCGAACTTGCCGGTTTCCTTGGATTCGACGTAGACCGGCTGACCTCGCTGGAACCTGGAAAAACAACAAAAAAAGATTTTTGGTGAAAAAGTTGGACGGTTTCTGTAACATTACACTTTTTCGTGAAACATGGCAAGTTTTGTGTATGCTTCCCCCAGAAATTTCATTTTCAATTTCCCTGACCTTTCCAGGTTTTAAAAAAATTTCCCTGACCAATGACAACGTGAAAAATTGACATATTTTCCAAAATTGCCACTGAAAAAAAAATGTTTAAATTTACTAACAACAATTTGGAGATTTATCATAGAATTTTTTTTAAAAAAAATATTGAAAAAATTGCATGAAAACGTTTTAAAATGGGAAAATTTTGTCTTCGGAAAATGTTAAAAATTTATGCTCGGAAAAAGTGGGAAATTTTTAAACTTTGTCCTCGGAAAATGTGGAAAATTTTTTTTCGGAAAACCTAGAGAATTTTGAAAATTTGTACACGGAAATCGTTGACAATTTTGCTAATTTGTACTCTTTAAACGTGTAAAAATTTGCAAATTTGTACTCTTTAAACGTGGAAAAATTTGCACATTTGTACTCTTTAAACGTGTAAAATTTTGCAAATTTGTACTCTTGAAACGTGGAAAATTATTTATATAATTTGTACTCAGAAAACATGAAAATTTGTTGCTAATTTGGACTCGGAAAGGGGAAAATTTTGCAAATCTGTACTACAAAAATGTTTTTTTTTTTTGCAAATTTCTATTTGGAAAATCGGCCCTGAGCTAACCTCGTAAAAGTATTAATTTTTGAACTTAATGACTGCGTTGAATTTCCCCGACTTTTTCAAAATAAACCATTCTTTCCTGACTTTTCCAGGACTGGGGGAACCCTGACTTCTTGAAAACGGGATCGAATTTGTGAAAAATTTAAAATGCTAGCAATTGTTAAATTTTTCACAAATTATAAGAACCTAGACACGTTCTCGGTACATTTTAACGTACCATCGCTTGTCATAGTATAGTCGGCAGTCTTCGATTCTGGCGTCGGACATCGTAACCTCCGGAGTCGCCATCAACGCATCTGAAATGACAACGATTGATTATCAATCGGAAAAAAATTAGCAGAAATAAGATGTAACAATATGTCGTACAGTGTTTTCGAATATTAGGGTGACCAACTGCCCTGACATTTTTACCAAAACAATTTCCAAAAAAAAAACCCCGATAATTTTTTAACGAAAATGCCGAAAGTTTTTCCCAATAACAGACAATTTTTCTCAAAAAACAATCACTTTTAAATATATATTTCTAAAAAAACGATAATTTTTCATCGAAAATGTAGAAAGTTTTCCCAATGTGGTTCAATTTTATTTTTAAAACTAAGACTTTATTCAAACTAACAATAATTTCCCCAAAAAATAATCAAAACATATCATTTAATTTTTCATTTTTATTTTTCAGCACGTTTAAATTTTATATACAATTTTATGAACTAACACATTTTTTAAAATGAGACCAATTTTACGTAATTTTATTCGCAATCTCTCACATTTTGTGGAATATCCGGAGTTGTAATTACACAGTTACACGTTTTAGCTTTTTTTGGCAAGGAAGTTAGTCACCTCATGAAATGATAAATGCGGTACTTACGCTCTATGGTGGGCTTCTTTAGAGCCAGAATTTTTCCCTGAAACGGTTACAAAATGCTGTTTTTTTCCAAATCGATGTCAAAAGCAGCAACGTGCGCATTATTCGTTAATAGGCGGAAAAGGATCGAAAAAAAGCAATTTCAAAATAGTTTAAAATTGGGCTCATTGCCGTACCTTGTTCAGCATCTTAAGATCGTCCATGATCTGATTGTCATCCAGCAGGTAATTCAGCTGAGGTGACAAAATTAAGGGAAATTAATACATATTTTTTTGAGTCGCGTTACTTCCGAAGATAGATTCCGCTACCGTCGTTCGATCAAAACTACGGGGACCTCGAAGAATGTGTCGTTTTTCATTTTCAACTTCCCTGACTTTTCTAGGTTCAAAAAGTTTCCCTGACCAATGACTATGTCAAAAGTTTACACATTTTGTAAAATTAACTAATGACAATTTTGAAAATTAATGTAGAAAAATTTTAAAAAATTTTCAACGCGGAAAAAGTGGGAAATTTTTCAAGACTTGTCCTTGAAAAACGTGGAAAATCTCGCAAATTTGGATTCTGAAAAGGTGGACAATTTTGTAAATATTCGTACTTGGAATTATGTAAATTTTGAATACGTTGAAAATTTGGCCAATTTATCCTCGTAAACCTTATGAAAATTTTACAACCTTTGACTCTAACAATGTGAAAAATTTGTAATTGAAAACTGTTGAAAATTGAAAATTTGAAACTGGAAAACGTGGAAAATTTAGTAAATTTATCCTCTGAAACATTAACATTTTTACAAAATTTGTACTTGGAAAACGTGGAATTTTTTGTGCAAATTTGTACTCGGAAGTACAAATTCGTACTCTGAAAATGTCGAATTTTTTTGTGCAAATTTCTATTCGGAAAATAGGCCTTGAGCTAACCTCGTAGAAGCATTAATTTTGGATCGCCATGACTGCGTTGAATTTCCCTGACATTTTCAAATAAACCATTCTTCCCTGACTTCTCTAGGTTTTCCAGGTCTAGGGAATCCCTGAGTTACAATGATACGACATGTCACGTAGCAAAGGATATCAGGAGACGTCTTGCGCCGCTTCTCCGGCAAGGGCACGGGATCGTTGGGTCGCCGTCGCAGCTTTCGAGTGGTGACCGGCTTCACCTCCATGGAGTCTTGTAGACAACCAGAAAACAGCAAGCAAACAAAAGATGCACGAATAAAAGAAAGGCTCCCAAAAAATGTGAGCGCAAAATCAACCCAAAGTTGCAAGAAAAAACCCGGAAAATAAAATAAAAACTGGATCCTCACCACCGGTAAACTCCATGGTGAGCCTTTCGTTCTCGATGGTCTTTTTCTTCTCTTCCAGATCCACGATCAGACTTTCTCGTAGCTCTATTTTCTTCTCCTGCAATTGTCAAAAATCAGCATTTAAAAATTCCATACACTTCTGGAAAGACCGAAAGTTCACCACGAAATTTCACGTTCAACTTGCTTGATTTTGTCCAGGTTTCTTTCACAGATTTTACTGACCGAACGACAATGTCAGAATTGACATGGGCTAACAATTTTGAAAAATCAGGATATGTCAATATTCAATATTTTAAAAATTTGCCACAAAATTGGATAAATTTTTGGCTAAAAGTTGCACGGAAAATTGTCGATAATGCATCTTCGGAAAATGTTAAAGTTTTGCAAAGTTGTACTCGGAAGACGAATTATTTTTTTGTTGCTAATTTGTATCTGGAAAACGTTGAAAATTGTGTCAATTTGTACTCGGAAAATTGAGAAATATTTGCAAATTTTTACTCAGAAAAGATGGACGCGCAAAATTTTGTAAATTTTTCCTCAGAAACACATTAAAAATTGTCAAATTTTTTCTGCAAATTTGTACCTGGAAAACTTGGTGTCAGGGGTCGCGTGTCGTTCGACCTTGGGTCGGCGCGCCCCTGGTGGTCCCTGAGCCCTATAAAAGAGGGCGCATACCTGGCATTGGCGCCCTTAGCTCCGCTCACCTGTGTCGCGGCTGGTCGAGCTCGCGCGCTTGTGCTTTTTGTGTGTGATCGTGGTTTTGCTTTGGCGTAGGCGACCTCTGTTCGGGGCCGATCCTGGCGTTGCAGTTCGGCCCAGGTTTGGCGTTGTTGTTCGGGAGCGACTTTGTAAGTTTGTTTGCGGGATTTGCCCTTTTTGTGTTCTTAATAAAATTGGTTTCTGAGCACTTTGTTCGTTCGTGCCCTTCCTTCCGCCGGGGGGACGTGTCGTCGGGATTACAGTGGACAATTTTGCAATTAATCGGCGGAAACTTGAAAATGTTGCAAATTGGTATGCCTACTTGGAAAACGTGGACAAGTTTTCAAGTCTGCAATCGGAAACTGTTGACAAAATCGCTGATTTATCCTCTGAAATTGCTGAAAAGTTTGCAAATTTGTACCGGAAAAATTGTCAAAATTTTGCAAACAGGCCCTGAGCAAACCACGTACTTGTAAAGCATAATTTTGGATCGTGAAGACACGAATATCGCCGAACCTTTTGACTTTTTTCAAAATAAGCCATTCTTCCCTGACTCTTTTAGGTTTTCCAGCTCTGGGGGAAAACCCGTCAACTCGTAAGAACATTCGAGGTCCGACCGCATTGTCGTGAAAATCCTTACCTCGAACTCCCTGGCAGCTGCTTTTTTCTCGTTGACGTACTCCCGCTCTGCACACTCCAACTGAAACAAAAATTATCGGTTAGTTTTGCTCAATCAGGATTTCTCCAGAAATTTCATTTTCAACTTCCCTGAGTTTTCCAGGTTTAAAGAAAAAGTTCCCTGACCAATGACAATGTCAAACATGGACATAATTTCCAAAAATTAAAAAAAATTTTATACAAATCAATTTTGAAAATTTGCACTCCGAAAATGTGGTAAATTTTGCAAATTTTTATTTGGAAAATGTGGACAGGGTTCCCCCAGAAATTTCATTTTTAACGTCCTTGACCTTTCCAAGTTTTAAAAAAAATTGACATTTTCCAAAATTGGCACTGAAAAATACTTTTTAAAATTTAAAAACGACAATTTTGGAAATTAACGTAGAATGGCGAATTGTTTCTAGAAAATGTTAAAAATTTGTGCTTGGAAAAAGTGGGAAATTTTGCAATTTTATCTTCGGAAAACCTAGAGAATTTTGAAAATTTGTACTTGGAAAACGTGGAAAGTTGTGTAATAGGCCCTGAGCTAACCATGCAGAAGCATTAATTTTGGAATGCAACAACATAACTATGTTGATTTCCCTAACTTTTTCAAATTAAGTCATTCTTCCCTAACTTTTCAAGACATTTTCTAGTTCCCTGAGTTTTCTAGGTCTGGGGTTACCCTGGGGACTAAAAAAAGACGGCGACTCACTTCGTATTTGTGGAAAATGTCGCTAAGGCGGAGCCGCTCCTTGTAAGCCTGTTCCAGCTTCTTCATATGCTTGCAGTACTCCGGATGGACCCCGTCCTTAAGCAACTGCAGCTGCTTCCGCAAGCTCTGAAGTTTTTCTTGGTACATCCTGCCAAAATAAAAAAAAACAAAAAAAAATTAGGGAGATGATCCTCCATGAAGAACGGATACCGATCGCACATGACTATGCGCCCGACTTACTGTTCCTTCATTTCCGTGCATGCCTCCTGTTTCACCATGTCCGTCTCGCTGGCGTCCTCCGTGTCTGGAAAGAGAAAAACCGACGGTAGATGGTGAGTTTTTTGGCGCAGTGTTAAAGATAAGTTCCGATCTTTGCTGGCCGTGTCGGGTCGATCGGAACATGGTGGGCCAAAGATGCACGATGCATACCGAGCGCAGTCCGACTATTTTGAAGTGACCTAGACGCGTACGGAGTTGGTGGCCGATGTACGCAGTGAACCGAGCATGATAAGACCAGTCGAAACTGACCGTAACGTGACCGCGAAGCAACAGAGGGTTTGCTAGCGGATGTAAGAATTGTTATATGAGCAGAAATATTCTAGACATCGAAACCGACCGCGAGCCGACCGACCTAGACTCCCAAACTGACCGATTCAGACTAGGAAACTGACCGCGAGCGGACGGATCTGGACTTTGAAACTGACCATTAACCAATAGATCTAGACTTCAAAACAGACCACAAACTGACTGATCCAAACTGGCCACGCAAGCTCACTGACTAGACTTCAAAACTGACAACGCACTGACTAATCCAGGCTTCAAAACAGACCACAAACCGACTGATTTAGACTTTGAAACTGACCATTAAACAATAGATCTAGATTTTAAAACCGATTGATCTAGACTTCAAAACAGACCACAAACCGACTGATCCAGACTTTGAAACTGACTGATCTACACTTCGAATGTGCCCACAAACCGACTGATTCAAACTTCCAAACTGGCCATGAGCTGACTGATATACATGTACACTTCCAAACTACCGACCACATGCCGACTAATCTAGATCTCGACCCTGGCCATGAACCGAATGATTCAGACATCGAAAGTGTCCACAAACCGTCCAATCTAGGCTTTAAAACAGACTGACAGGGTTCCCACACTTATTGCAAATGAAAATCCTCTGACTTACCCAGGTTTCCCAGAATCAATATTGCATTTTCCCCTGACCAGTTTTTAGACAATCAAAATCATTACAAGAAACTAACCTACCATTATTGAGAATTTTTTAGCTCAACAATTTCCATATCAATCGCACGAGATTCTTCGGCTGCATCATCCAATAACTTTTGTTTTTTTGGGTGTCTAAGATTTCCTGTGTTTAAAGTGAAAGGCCTGGCTGGGT
>JAQGBX010005167.1:0-14112 GCA_034698745.1 Megaphyllum sjaelandicum | reverse complement strand
TTGCGACGACCATCGGCGGCCATTATGAAAAGGGGACGCCCGCCATCTTGAAAAGGTCAAAGGGGTACGGTGAAAATTGCACGTGCGACAGGGGGGAAGGGGTAATGTTGCGCGGACCGAGACTCCCCTATATGTAGAACCGGGCGTTCCCGAATGTCTGTACAAAATTTCAGGAGAATCCGAGGGGTGGATCGTGAGATTAGCTGGAACAAAAAATTCAAGATGGCCGCGTTTTGACTTTTATAGTAGTATAGATTAGTTCTTGTAATTCTTGATCATGACATATATCATTGGACTCATGTTTATCTACCCAGTTTTGAATTTTATTAAAGAGTGCATCAGGATTATGAACCTCATTTTCATTATCAGATTCTTCATACATTTCATCATATGTGGGGTTGTCCATGGCTGCAATCAACTGTTG
Organism: Megaphyllum sjaelandicum; assembly: GCA_034698745.1. Classification (NCBI taxonomy): domain Eukaryota; kingdom Metazoa; phylum Arthropoda; class Diplopoda; order Julida; family Julidae; genus Megaphyllum; species Megaphyllum sjaelandicum. Next base: position 13,688 of record JAQGBX010005167.1, on the reverse strand, counting down.
CTCCTCTGCTAGACCAGCCTTGGATGTGCCTGGCTGAGGCTCAAAATGTTATTTTGGATTGCAACATCTAGCTTTGCCTTCTTTGGTTTCTTATCCCCTGCTATGCATTTGCTTGCCTTTTCAATGCAATTAGTTTAGCTATGTCAAACCTATCTTGGTCATCCCATACTACATCTTCAGTTAAACTATTATATACAATTTTGTCTAAGTAACTTGGTTCCCAGGAATTTCCTTGCACATCTTTGATATCACTAGGTGTGTCCTTGGAAACAGGCAAATCAATTTCAATATCCATCCTTGCCTTTTTGGCTTTTGTGTCCCTAGCTATGCATTTTAATCGCCTTTTCAATGCAGCTATTTTCTTGAATCTTAATGTTTTAGCTATATAGAAATCCTTTGGCTCATCCTATACTACATCTTCAGTTAAATTACCATAAACAATATTATCTAAGTAGCTTGGTACCCAGGAATTTCCTAATGAGTCTTTGATATCAGTAGGGGTACTCTCGACTGTGGTTTTTATAGCTTTTCTATCTGCATCTTCAGGTCTCCATTTTGGTTTTATTTCACCAATGAAAACAGTGCCAGAATCAGTTGGGCTAGCACGATTAGCAATCGGCACATCAATGTTCTTCAATGATTCTAAAGTTTCCCACCATTGCATTTAGTATAAAACATTGTCATACATGCAACAGCAGTCTTAAAATTATTAAATACCTGAAGACTCTCTTGCTTCAACAACCACTTCAGCACCAACATCTAAACTTGAATCTTATTGTAAAAACTATTATTAGAAATACCTTTGTTTCATGGTTTTCCTGATATTTTGTTCACTTACTATTAAAAATGTAATTAAAGGGGTTCCCATAAATTTATATTGATGAATTAGCCTCATAGATTTCGAAATCGATAGCATCCTCAGCTTTCCGAATTAACTATAGCAGATTCCACCACACTTTCAACAGCATGTGCTGGTTGATTATTTATTTCCTTCCATATGCTATCATCGCTGGATGCACACAAGTCAATTGGCTTAAAGTTCTCCATCTAATGACATTATTCAAATTTAAAAAACATGCATAAGTAATATGCTGCTTTTTATGTTAATGTAATAAACTACATTGTAGTTTTCCACATACAAAATTTGGTGCTTTAACCAAGCATGGTTGCAAAGTTATTGACCTGTAAAGCTGCATAGGTGCCATCTTGTTTTGCAAATGTATGATTTCACAACATGTTGCATTACTAATTTTATCTGTCACATGCAAAATGTACACTTAGAAAATTTGGTTTGTCTTAAAGGCACTGTTAAAATGCATGTCAGCCATCTTGTTTTTAAGTTATTTGAAATGACCACATTTTAAACACAAGTGTAAGGGTTTACATGGTAACATGTTGATTTGGAAAATTTGAAATTTCTAACATACATGGTTAAAGAGTTATAATCATGTAAAGTTGCCTGTCTGCCATTTTGTTTTACAAGTACATGGTTTAATAGCAATTTGCCACACCTTCATGTTTCTATCAAGCATAGTTAAAATGTCGTTTAATTCCTAATATACATGGTCGCCATCTTGTTATGTTACAAGAAGATTTTGTCAACTTTACAGCCATACATATGGAATGCTACATCATAGAGACTAATTTTTGTCATTTGGTAATGTTAGCATACATCGGTGAATAGTAATTAATATAAAATAGCGCATGGCCACCATCTTGTTTTATTTTTTATGAGATTAATTCCAGAATTTTTTGTTTTGACTCATGCTGCGCGTTACATGCAAAAGAATTTGGTGTATGTACCTTGCAAAGTTAAATCAAAAGTAATTTATTTCCAAAAAGAAATGTCTGCCATTTTGTTTCTCTAAATATTTTAATTATAAGAATATTGCAGCTTACCTTTAACTTTACAAACTTTAAGCAACAACAGCAATAGCAGCTCCTATGTGTATGCACTTTAAAAACTAAATTGAGTGTTGAATATTCCTTAGGAGGCTATTTTATACTGGTTGTGGATAATACCATCCACCAATTAAAATGATGCATTTGTAAAACCTTGTATTTTTTGCTATATACATTAAGAATCCAGACAGTTGCCAAGATCAAAACTAGACATGAGTATTTCTTCCCTCCTTTCTAACACATCAAGCTTGATTTTAATTAGTATGCAGACTGCATATGAATACTCCACCCCACTGCCATTTTTTTAGCCACTCGTGGCCATGCTGCTCAAAGTCTATGAGCAAAATACAACTTGGCTGCAAAATTTTATTTCAGTTTTAAATCTCCAACCTTACGGATGTTTTCTGGATGAAACTACTAGTCTACATTTTCATCTAAGACAAACACATTAACTTTACCAAAATATTCCATATTCAATTGCAAATGTATCTTGCACAACTCCATTTCCAAACATTATGCCTTTTACATCACTTTTGCAGCACTATTCACCAAGGAGAATTTATTTTGCAATATTTTGCATGTTTTTTATTGTTATATTTCTTAATGTCCTGCATTTATATATGTAAACCAATTTTTGTATGTGTTTTTAGCTATTTTTTTGTGTTTAAGCATTTATGTGACACCCTGTACGATGAAAAACAATTGATTCCATGTGTAATACATGTTTAGCGCCCTTCATTACTATTTAATTATGTACTTTAACGTTATTTTAGATTATTTTGTATTTTTCAGGTATTTTTGTGCTATCCTGTAGAATTTTATACAGGCAGCATTGAAACCCTTTCTTGTCGTAACACAGTTCCTTACCCATATTTTTGTACCCCCATAACTAATTAATAGTCAAAACACACCGTACGGCAATGAAAAACAAAAAAAAAATAAATAAAAACAATAAAAAACGTTAAAATAAAATGGCGGCCTTTATCCGCCCCCACCCCTCCATCCGCAACCAGACTGCCATAAAAGCGGAAGGAAAATCTGATTGGGGTCAAACTCACCCAAAAAACTCACCAAAAAAAAATTCGCCCAAATAAATACACCCAAACATAACTCACCCAAAAAATACTCACCCAAATGGTAAACTCAGTCAAAATACAGTAAAATTGTATAAATATTTATTCAGAGGTAATGTCATTTAATTATAATGGATGTTGGCACTGACATTGATGAGGAAGCCAACATAGAAATCATCAGAAGGCGTGTCCCATTTGTCTTTGGCACTTTCCAAGACAAATTTGAGACGTGCGTTTGCTTCTCGATATCTCAGGCATGGTTTCGGGTGTGGGACCCCTGCAGATTGTTGAATAATATCAAATTGGTTTACCGCTACTTCTTTTTTGATGACCTTAATGTGATGCCTACTTTCCAAATTGGGCTAGTATATTATTACTCCAACCTGAAATGCATTAATATCTATTTTATACAGCTAGCATTAAACACTCAATGCTTTATAAGCACCTAACAATTCTACTAACCTTTTACTACTTCCTTGGAGAAAACTACACACAGCCATCTGAACAAAGTGACAAGCCTACTTTCCAAATTGGGCTAGTATATTATTACTCCAACCTGAAATGCATTAATATCTATGTTATACAGCTAGCATTGGACACTCAATGCTTTATAAGCACCTAACAATTCTACTAAATTTTTACTACTTCCTTGGAGAAAACTACACACAGCCATCTGAACAAAGTGACAAGCCTACTTTCCAAATTGGGCTAATTCACCTTTTGGGCAAGTTCACCTTTTGGGGAAGTTTACCTTTTGGGGGAGTTCACCTTTTGGGCAAGTTCACCTTTTGGGCAAGTTCACCTTTTGGGGGAGTTTATTTTGGGCGAGTTTACCTTTTCGGGTGAGCTTTTTTGGGTGAGTTTATTTGGGCGAGTCAAACCGATACCGGAAAATCTCTCCCTTGCGCTCCACCCTATTGGCACAGTCTGGGGGTGTCTATCTTCTAATGTCGAGAGAGAGAAAGACAAAAACAAGACCACCCAGGAGAAAAATTCTATAGTAAAACTATAGTAAACTATAGTAAAAAATGCAGTAATCATTAGTAATACTAAAGTAAATTAAAAGTAAACTGTAGTATTTTTATGGTGTAATGAAGCACTTAAGTATTGTAGTTATTGCTTAAGTAAAATCACAACATTATTACAATTTTACTACAGTTTACAACAATAAAACTCTAATAAAATTGTAGTATATCATAGTTTACTGCCATGAACTTGAATAAACTGTAGTAAACTGTGCAACATTTTGAAGTACGTACTAATATTTACTATAATAAATAATTATGAAATATTCACTACAAAAATAATTTTATAATATACATCATGTTTAATGTCACTTTTATTCTAAAAAATTACAAAAAATATGTATTTTATATTACAGTACTTGTGAAATTTCGTGGGTTTAATTTGAAAATCTAATCCACGATATAAGCTAATTAGTTCATGGTTCGTGAATGAGCCAGTGAAGGCCTGTAGAGAACAGTCAAATATTTACACTCAAACAACATTTATTGAATCACAATCTCAAGGGTTACACAGAGCAAAATGATTAAAATTATATAATTGATTCATGCAGCATGCACAAATCACTTACATTGGATATATTAGTCCAATGCTTGAAAACCGAGTACAAGGTATTTATCCTGAAGATATAATGCTAACCCATTGGTTTCAATATTACAATATTCTTAAATCTAAAGTTTAACTTCAATTAGCTGAAACTGGCTAAGTCCTATAAAGCATCTCTAGACCATGGTTGTATTTAACTGAAATCTTTTTCTAAGTTTCCCTTTTTTGGTAAAATCTAAGTCTTAATCCTAAAATATTCTAAGTTCCATTTGTAGATTTTTTTATGTCTAGGCTAACCTAACAAAGCATTTTTTCACTGTTTGAAACTGGGTTCTATGTCAAATGTTCCCTATAGGAGAACCTGGTGTTTTCCTAGTGTTCCCACCAAACCGTTATTCAACAGTTTAAAGTGGATTACACGGGAACATTCCCAGTATTCCTAACATTCAGTATTTCTTTTTCAGACTCCTTTTACTAAAACATGTTTAGTTTTTTATATGGTTTTTAACCAATAAAAAGCCTGCAAACTGTGCTGGTTTTTCAGCCAATCATTAGGCAGTGGCTAATTGCCAACCAATCAGAAAGTGTTAGAATTTTGAATATTACCTCCCTGGGGGTGGTGACATATGGCGCTGTTGGGAGTGTCCGATTAATTTACCTAATTTGGTGTGTTATTAATAAAGCTCAAAATTCGCCATATGGGGTGTAATTAAAAAAGTAATGGCTATGGGGAACATAATTTGTTCTATTACTGTGAGTGCGCATCTGCGCTTATAAGTAATAAATTTGGGTGGAGTTTGATGATAATGTTTTAATGTCTTTTTATGGATATACATTAATCCCCCTTGTCCATCTGTTATTTTCATATGTTAGCTCATTATTTATTCACTAAATATAACACTTGTAAGTCAAGGATCATTAGGAACTAAGACAGGTTAGGCATGTAAACAAGCTCCATGCATAGTCACAATGAGTAAAACAAGTTATATTAAACAGGCCATACAAAACCTCATATTATACCATCAGTAAAAGTCCTGCATTTCTACTGTTTCTTATAAACTAAAGCTCTGTGCATACATTTTGGTGATGTAAATGATAAAGCACATTGCAAAAATAAGCTGCACTTACATTAGTTTACTACATTAACTTCAGTTTACTTGAAAAATACTTAAATTTACTAAAGTAAACTACATCGATTTTTCTCCTGCGAAAAATTCAACATGTTACCCACCCTCACGCAATCGGGGATTGTACTTACGTGAAAGCGGCACAAATGTTGGGATTCCAAAAGGGATTAATGGTAGCGTAAAATTCCACGGAGATGTGTTGGATTACCTATCTCTGAATCCCTAATTGATTTATCAAATTGTTTAAACTAATTGGCACAACCATAAATTGGGGTGAATTACAATATTCGTTTTAATGATGCAAGATTAAATAGGAATTACATGGATACGAGCAATAATGTTAATATTCAATCATAACATGAACACTTAAGGGCCTCAACAAAATAGTCCTAACTCTGAATTCCTAACTACAAAATACACTTCAATCCTACCTAAAACGAAACAATCCTATCTCCAATCAGAAATGATGTTGTTCTCACCATTTTAGAAATGCTATGTCCAAACAGCAGAATTAACTAATTAATCCAGCATGGAGACACCTGTCTTCTCCTGGCTCTTCCTTCTGTCTGACTGTGTTCAACAATGATTTTCTCCTTATACTATTTGCTCCACATCTCATTATCAGCTTTTCCAGACTTCTGCATGGAGGCTTTTTCTAGAACATTCTAGCTTGCTTTTAGCCTGCCTACTGAAGCTAGAAATCATGGAGTTGAGTGGGTGTAGATCCCTTAACTTTCAAGTCTCTCACACAACAAAGTTTCTTGTTTGGCTTGTCAATCACTAGATGGCGCCAGTGTCCCTAAATGGCATCTTGGCTCCAGTCTGGCCATCTGCGTATGGATTTACGAGTCTCGCACGAGGGTTGTTGATTGTTTTGATATCTCTCCATTCGGTTATGGCAGTTTCATTAGGGTAATTGGTCAGTCCCAACCATAGACAATAGCCCACGTGACAACACTTTCTTAAAACAGTAAATGTCAAAATGGCGACCATTCATGCAAATTCCACCGTGAGGGAAACTCCAACACGAATAAAGTGCTTTGTGCCACGCCTTAAAGACATTCATCCATCCGAAGGAGCCATGGAAGGTGATGAAGGGGGCCAAGGTGACCTTCCGGAAATCAACCCAGAGGCGAAGGACATTGCTCCTGAACCGGAGAATGCTGTTAGTCATCCACCTGGCTCATGTGGCTCTCCTGTGGCACCATTGTGTGCCATCTGCAGTACTTATTGTAGTTGGGGAGCCCACACCTGCATTTGAGGAGAGGTGTGTGCTCTTCTCTGGCTTCATCGTGTCTGAGCTGGCTCCTTCCTTTCCCTTCATCGGCGCTGAGGTAATTACAGCAGTCTTCCGCACATGTATTGATTATTTCCATCTAAGGAGAAGGAGGCTGCTATCGGGGTAGCTAAGGGAGACTGGCTTTGGTAGGCCAGCCTCACCTATCTACTAATTGTTTTATCATTTTATTTGCTGTGACGTGTGGCGGTTGCCGGGCAACCTTCGTGACTTCTGTTTTGCACACGCTTTTATTTCGTAAATGTTCCGCTGCCGCTTCGTCGTAACTTATTCATTGTTTTCATCTTTCGGCGCTTCACTATTGATTTTCTCGCTTTCCAACTCTCTCGCTTCGCTTTCATTTAACTTGTTTCTCTGCTAACGTCAGCTCGGCTGTAGTTGCCAGGGGACTATTGATTTTATCTTCTCTTGCCTACTTCTGGTAAGTTTATTGATTTCTTCCTTGTTTACGTTCTGCTCGCGTTCGGCTTATCACAAAAGTTACAATGTGTAAACTTTCATGGAAAATTCTGTTAATAATGAAGCATGAATCCCTTTTGATAACTATTTTTATTGTGTATTATTTTGATCTTGTGTATTGATAAATACTGTTTGTTTCTAAAATCTGATTGTTTCATACAGGCCTCCACTGTTATTAAAGGTTTCTTTTTTACACTGGTAATATGGAAGCTGCCATTGTCATGGGAATATACAGTGTATTACTGATATTAATTGTTTTCCATAAACTAATCTCTTAAAAAATTAACACCTTTGTAACAAAGAAAAAAAGATTTTGAAAAGTTGCTTTCGTTATAATTAGTAAGGCTGTAAAAATGCGTTTTAAATAGCTTTATTATACTTGTATATTCTGATAGTACAGTACACAATCTTTACGGAGCAACAGGCAACAAAAAGGAGTTAACCTTGTGGCACAAGTGCATATTTCTCCTAGGCTGTAAACTAAAATTAATTATGCAAAATTTCCATATGAGTAATTTTTTTAAAAAAATTGAAAAATTGACATCTTTTTTTTGCAAATTTCATTTGAACTAGAGATTTCAATATTTCAGCCAGTTGGGTTATGTACAGAAAAAAGTTTACAACATGTTATCGCTTGCTATAGGCTACACCTTCAGGATAACTTGATGAGAAATACCACAAAGATGACTTGATAAATGCAGGTATACTGTACACGTGTTATCTTCATATGTGCTTACATTGGTGAACCAATTTTTTTCATAATACTAAGGTAAGAGTATTATAGGGTTGAATACTATTTGCTCAAGCCTCGAGATCATTTTATAATATTTGCTGTGAGAATTTATATGAGGCAGGGTCAGCAAAATCTCGCTTAATTTCACTTTTTTCCTACCCAACTGGAGAATATGTAGCATGTTGCAAATCTACATAATTAAAAATATAAATCTCGATCGATGTTTAAGGGGGACTCCTCATGCGCAAAATTCCTCCCTTCCCACCCCCAGTATGCTGAGAATAGGGTTTGAGTTGGCATGTAGATGGCGCCAAAATTCGCCTGATTTACGTCATTTATGACGCGTTTTTTTCTCTAGTTAGTGCTGTAAGAGCGACCGTTATTTTTGCGCCATTCGATCCCCTCATCAATACACAGATTATCAAGTGAAACCCAAAAACGTAGTTCTCAAATTCGTCCTGTAAATATAAGTAAGCATAGCTATTTCTTAAGTCTATCTCAAGTAATTATGATAAAACCTTTTTTAAACGTGAACGCATGGTATCCTTCAAACTTGACACACACAGTGCTGAATGCATACTGTTAGGGGGAAATCTCATAGGGCGTCTGGTCACATGATCGACATACACAATTTTATTTCCAGAAATTTGAATTTCTGACATGGCCTGTTCTTATTATAGGTTGAAAATTTAGACTACTTAAATAAATAAGGACAAATTATTTCTTAATCTTGAGCTCTCCATACTTCATTTTGATGAAAACATGGGATGGATAGGCTTAAATCCTTAATAAAGAGGAAGGGGCCGAGACGTTCTTAGAATCTAAATGCAGAAACTGACTAGGCTAGACACGGCCCGCCATCTAGCGGGGTGTTTGCAAAGCTCGCTTATATGAACAAAATCAATAATTTAAAAAGTAGCGGTAACATTTACAGTTCAATAAGGGTGGAAGGATCTAGGGAATAAGTCGCCGATTCTAGTACAATTTTTTTTCTTTATTTCTTTTTTCCAAAATACTGGCGATGACATAAATTTCGCCTTTCAAACTACCGACGTCTGAAGGTGGGAAGGGTGGAATTTCACACATGAGGACTCCCCCTTAATCCCGTATCTCCGAAAGTTTTTCACCGATTGCTTTAAAATTTTCACACCGAGCAAGGCGGCTTAAAGGTTAGCATCCTCGTCTTGCATTCAGTAGACTCAGGTTCGATTCCCAGGTCGGCTATCTTCGATTGTGGTTTTCATGGTTTCCCACAATTTCTCCAGGCTTATGCTGAGATAGTTCCTGTAGTAAATCGGCCATGGCCGTCTTCCTATCCCATCCCACCCTTCGTTAAAATCCCAAATACAGGAAAAGTAATTAAAATTGTGACTTTGGGATCAATTATTACCAGACTACTTCGTCTGATTTAAATTGTATGATGATCCCCCTGCCACATGGTACTATGTACTGACTGCAGAGTAAGGAATAGAATAGACATTGCCTTCGAATACGTGCAGGTTTTTGTAAATTTATTAATTAGATGTCACACCTGTGACAGCTACAAACGTGCTTTTTCAAATACAAAATTACGACTTTGTGTCACCACTGTATTACACCATCTTTTGGCCGTATATCATGCATTATACTAATGATTTCAAGATTCTAAGCCACGTGGCTGCACGAGGGATAGTAGGGATCACTTGGAAGAGATGATACCGGGGGTGGGCTGAAATAGGGATTTGGAAGAGATATCGACAGGGCAGGGCTGAAATAGGGACTTGGAAGAGATGATGCCTTCAAGGAGACATCATAGAGGATTTAGACTTAAGCCACAGCAAAGCGTGGCCGGGCACAGCTAGTCTTTATCAATAAAAATGTAAATCGCGATCTCTTTGTTACCGCTAATCTCCAAAAGTTCTTGACTGATTGCTCTGAAACGTTGCCTTCAACGTTGCCTTCGAATACGCGGGTATTCTTTTATAGTTTTTATATAGATGTCACATCTGTGACAGCTACAAACAATATTTTTTCGCACACACAAACTCAACTTTGTGACCACTACACTACGTTATCTGTTGGCTGTATATGATAATAATAATAATATGAACAAGAACTAGGTAACTAGGTAACTAGTTGGCGAATAAATGCTTATCCAGCCTTTTCTTAAAGGCATTAACGCTGGGACAGCCGACCAACAGTGGTCCTGGCAAGGCATTCCAGTCATTGATAACCTGCATGTTAAAGGAGTATTTCCGGATATCACATTGCACCGAGGGTTTAAGCAGCTTCGTGCCATACCCCCTGGTCCGCCCACAGCAGGCCCTCTCAAAAAAATCGCTGGCTGGCACTCGAAGTTTTCCATGTAGTATCTTGAAGGCCATGATGAGCACACCTCTGTGTCTCCTGTCCTCAAGGCCACGACATGTCTTCCATACTCCAGGTAGGGAAGCACCAAGGCCTTGTAAACCAGCCGAAAACTGGCTGGCTCTAACCTTGGTAAATGTCGGCTCAGGAGGCCTCAGAGCAACTAGTCAGAAGCGTTCCTAGGAGGTAAAACTGATGACGAGGATTATCCCGGCCAAGGTGGATCACTTCACACTTCTCCGGACTGAAGCCCAAGGATGAGCACACACTCCAGGACCCAAGTTTGCGATATCTTGCTGCAGCCTGACTTGGTCGTCCAGCGAGTGGATCTCGCGGTGCAGCTTGGTATCATCGGCGTATATCAGCAGCTTAGAGACAATTCCATCTTGGATGTCAGAGAGAAACCGTGTAAATAAAATGGAACCGAAAACAGAGCCTTGCGGGACTTCAGAGGTTACTGGTGTCCAGTCCGAGTGGCATCACGCGCTATACTAGTTTTCACGATTCCAAGGGGGGGGGGACGCCTGAAATAGGGACTTGAAAGAGATGATATGGGGGGTTTGGGGGCAAGGAGGTATCATAGAAGAATTAGACTAAGCCACAACTAGTTTGTGATTAAAATTTCTCTATGTATTACTCAATGGCTTATTCGATTTTTGCAAATTATTTCTATATTTTTTGTGATTTTTTGTCTCAACCTCCCAGCCCCAAGGTTTCAATGAGAAGGTTGAATGTTGGGGTCCATCATGATCAGACTGCTTAGTCTCAACTTAAATTTGTATAATGATCCCCCTGCCAAATGGTACTATTACTGACTGCAGAGTAAAGAATTGAATTGAAGTTTCCCCCAGTCCTGGAAAAGCTGGAAAAGTAAAAAAAAACCATTAAATTTCTGGAAAATTCAGGGCAGAAGGAATTATTTAAAAAAAAGTGAGGGAAATTCACCTTATTAATGTTGTCACAATCCAAGATATATGCTATTACATAGTTACCTAGGGGCAGACCATTTGCCAACTTTTTATAAACTTTTCAGTACAAATTTGCAAACTTTTCAACAGTTTCACAGGACAAATTTGCTAAATTTTCAAAAGTTTCCGATTTTAAAAATTTGGACAGTTTCCAAAGACCAACCTGCAGAATTTTCCACGTTTTTCGTGCAAAAATTTCATTTATTTTCGAGTACAGATTCTTAAAATATTCTTAAAATATACAGTACAATTTTCAAAATTTAAAACCTATTTCGAATACAAATATATGGAATTTTCCAAAACTCATGATAATTGTGCAATGTCATGACCCTCAAGGAAGGATCGAGACAGCCCTGATGGGCTTTTGTTTGGAGGACCTCGAAGTAAAAGGTCCCGAATTTTTCCGTCCAACTGTGACTAAAACTTTATTTTTCGCGCTGTAATATTTTTGGGCTGTTGCCCCGTTTTCTTTTGTGCTCCTCAATTTCCCTTTTTGGAGATGTTAATTTTCGGCGTAACGCGTTGTATCCGAGTTGAACTTTTGCATTAATTTTTTTTTTTAACTGAGACAAATGAATTAATATAGTTAAAATTGTAGAATTGACGCTCTATTTTTAATCAAATATGTAGTTTCTGCGGCTAGGGTATGCATGGTTAATGCATGCATTTTTTAAATTAATAGGCATTTTCGACCTATAAAACTCGTTTTACGACGTCGTTATTACAACATTAATCGGATTCCTGGGGTCGAAACGAATGGAATGAGACCACCATAGAGAAATTTGATGTTTTTTGCACACAAATAAAAGGCTGTACGATTTTCTCGATTTTATTCTCATTCTATTTCGACGTCTCGACGTACATGTTCTGAGATATTTTGAAAAAAAACGGCCAAAAACGATTTTAAGGGCTAAAAAATGCAGCTAATTCATCACCTATGTACTAGTATGTGATATGCTAAGTAATAGAGCAAGTGGGGATTTTTGCAGCACACTGTATAATACCTCTTCAAAATCATTTTGTCGACCCCTTAAACTCGTTTTACGTCGTTTTTTCAACGTTTTACGGATTTCTCTCATCAAGACGAATAAGGGTAAAATCAATAAAGTCGGAAAACATTTTTTTCGGACCAAAAAACAGGTAAGGCTTAGCCTTTGCTTTTTTTTCGATTTTGACCAGAAAAATGATATCCTCCAAATTTTTCTATTTTCAACTGTTGACCTCCTGTTGTACGATTTTTCGCACTGCCGGAGACGTCCGTCTCGCTGATTGAAATGTAGGCTTCGCTGCGCCCGTATCAATATAATGGGGTGCCAAATCACTCATTCGAAATTCTGCACTAGATAAAGTGAAAATTTTCATATACCGTTTCAATAAACCCGCCAATGCAACGCGCTGCTCTTGCGACAAAAGTGGATCAATGTTAACGCTATCCAACCAATCCTCCTGCTCTTGTTCCTTATGCGGTTGCCCATCACTAAATTTGTGAGCATCCTATGGACTAATAATATCTGTCTCTTGCATCGGGACAGCCAAAGCAACAACTTGCCCTCCCTTTAACCTAACCTCCTCAGGTGAAGAGTTTAAAATCTGAATTGGTCTCGATTCAGGACCCCGTGACAAAAAAATGCCATATGCTGAGCGAACATCAGTAGAGAGTTTATCTGAAGGTACAGTCATCATTCTATCGCCAATAGGCGTATTCTTTGGAACCCAACATTTCGGGAAAGATACAGAAAATGGAGCCAATGTTACCGGTTCCATAAGAGTAACTGGAAAAGCTTCCATTCTTAATACTGGAGGTGTATCTAAACCAGGAAAATCTGGCAAATCAACTTGATCCTCCAACGAAACTGGATCTTTCATAAACTGAGGATGCATTACTTCCGCTTGTTCAACTGTATATGTAACTGCAAAATCATCCTCATAACACACTCTTTGTCTCTTTGGCAGATACAATAAACCCTCCCTGTCAACAAAATCCTTTCCCAAAATAATAGGTACTGGCAATGTTGGAGAAACAACAAAAACATATGTAAATTTTCTTCCTAACAAGTAAAATTCTACTTCTACTGCATTCGATTCCGCCGAAACTCCCCCATGAAAATCCTGATAAAGATGAATATCTTTTCCTGATAACTTATTTGATTTCAAGCCAAAGGCTTCCATCACTGTGGGATGTAAAAATGTCCCACTAGAACCAGGATCCCAAGT
>JAQGBX010005166.1:0-14114 GCA_034698745.1 Megaphyllum sjaelandicum | reverse complement strand
TCCAAATGTCATTCTCAATTGAGAATACAGGCCTAAAATGGCGCTGCGGATGTAGGCCTATTTCGTGAATTCCACTTAAAAAATACAAACAAAACCAAATCTAAAAGTGGGGACAGAATCGATGACTAAAGCAGCGGGGAAGTGAATGGTCAACAGATAATAAAAAGACGGACCGACGAAATTTATGAATGGGGAAAATCCCCTTTTTAGTTTTAGCATTGTGTTCGAAACGACGCTTCGCCTTGTTTTCGCAATGGTTTTCTGATAAGACCCTAAATGCCTATTTAGATTTAGGGAGGAGGGGGAGGGGAATTTCCCCTATTTTACCCCCTTGATCACGGGACGGTCTGCCACTGGACTGATTGCGTGGGCCATGCTGCTACAAACGGTCTTTTAATCAATTTTGAATTATTTTAATACATAAATAGAGTGTGACTCATATTTTTTCAAGAGCTTTTCAGCTGCGTCATTCGAGCGTTATGTGCCATGGGATCATTTGGCGAAATTTGATCAAATGTTACTTGTTTTGATCATTGAGGGAACATTTTAAAAATTATAACAAGAAAATTTAGAGAAATGTATACATGAAACCTGGAATATTTTAAAGAAATGCGCGGAGAGCGTTGCCATGACAACCATGGAATGCCACGTTCTACTTCGAAACGATAGAATGAGTATCCACGACAACCATGGAATGCCGCGTTCCATTTGAGAAAGGTATAGAATAAGCGCTGAGAATAAGTATCCATCGTTACCATGGAATGCAGTGTTCCATTTGAGAAAGGTAAATTGTATCCATGGCAACCATGGAATGCCACGTGGAATTGGTATCCGTGGCAACCATGGAATGCCAAGTTCCATTTCAGAAAGGTAGAATTGGTATCCATGGCAACCATGGAATGCCACGTTCTATTTCAGAAAGGTAGAATTGGTATCCATGAAAACCATCATGCCACGTTCCACTTGAGAAAGGTAGAATTGGTATCATTATCATGGAATGCCACGTTCCATTTGGGAAAGGTAGAATTGGTATCCATGGTAACCATGGAATGCCACGTTCCATTCTAGAAAGGTAAATTGGTATCCATGGCAACCATGGAATGCCACGTTCCATTCGAGAAAGGTAAGAATTGGTATCCATGGCAACCATGGAATGCCCCGTTCTATTTAAGAAAGGTAAGAAAGAATTGGTATCATTGACAACCATGGAATACTAGTACGTTCCATTTGGGAAACGTAGAATTGGTATCCGTGACATTTCAGAACCGGAGAAAGTATCACCATGGCAACCATTTACGGAATGCCACGTTCCATTTGAGAAAGACAGAATGAGTAACCATGGAAACCGAATTCCGTGCCAACCACCGAGCGTATCGTTCTATTTTAAGAAAGTGAACGACATTTTCGCATAAATCCCAACCGTCATGAGAAAAAAACATCCTAACCAGGAGCGAAATGCGTTTCTAGCCACAGTAAAAGCAGAACGAGCAGTATGCACGTAGTGACACATTTGACCAGCAGCTGACCTCGATCGAGAGTCACGTGTTGAGCGTGACGTCATCGTTTGTCCTCGATTCGATACGTCGCCATTTTCGCAAACATAAATATCAATGTTTTGGCTGTTTTTTTTATTAACTGTCTGTTCGTTTGTTTATGAAATTATGAAATGTACGTTATCGCGCAGACAGTGGTCATTGTTCGAGGAGGGTCGAGTGTCCATCTTGATTTAGTGACCCGTTAAAAAAACAAAAAAAGCGCGATAAAAGAAAAACGAACGAATGTGTTTGAATTATGACTTTTGCTTTTAATCTGCTTTCGAGGGTTGAAGAGAGTGGACAATGGGATGGACATTAGTCACCGTAAAAGGGTTATTTGGGAAGAGGGTCCGAAACACGATTCGGACAACGTTTTGCATAAATTAGTAATGAAGAAAAGTTGTCGAAATCCAGCTGTTGGCTATCTTGTCGCTTTCGGACCCTAGACTGACCATAAATATTCTATCCCCCAACCCCCGAAAATTATTTATCAATTAGTCAGTAAGGGGAAAGTATACATGTACGTATTAAAAATGGCCGATTTCAATTATTCCTCGTTCTATCTAGGCCTATAGATTTGAACGAATTTCGGTTATTACGAACTCGTTTCCATTCCCCCGCGTGTCATAGGGTAGGAGACGAATAAACAAATTCGGATATTACGAATTTTCGGAAACAATCCCAAAGTTCAACTCGCGTATTACGAATTTCTGCTATTTCCATTCCCTATTCCAGGATACGGGACAAATAAACAAATTCGGTTATTACGAATTTTAGGAGAAAAAACAACTCATGAACAAATCTCTTAAGAGGAGCTCGCTTAATACGAATTTCCGCTATTACGAACTCATTTTCATTCCCCGTCCTATAGGTTATACGAAAAAAAAAATTTCTTCCCGGCTCCAGACCAATTCCGAAATTCGGATATTACGAATTTTCGGCTAAAACCAACGAATTCACGACCCAGATGGCGCTGTCGACACCCGTTGCTTATAGAGAGCGCCTACCGTTGCTCTATACCGTTGCCAAGTGAAACTGTCATCCCCAAAAACATTCGTCCAACTTTGACCTGCGCTCGACCTCCATGACCCCCCGGGACATTTAATCTTAATCTGTTTTATCTCCAAAAAGCGTACGTGTTTTTTTTTGTGTAATGTATTTCGAAACCTAATTTTGAAACCTTAATTTCATTTCTTCGTACCTCCCTTTTTCCGCGATTGGTCCGGGGTGTATTTTTGGGGTACTTTGTCCCCTTATACCGCCATAGGTCACCCCGCCTGGCTTTAATTAAAAAGTTGCGTGTTTTATTTATCGCTCGAATTTAAGTTTCTTTTTTTTCGTCCCTGGAGCGACCTTTCGAGAAGGATCTCGTTACCGACCGTCTTTTTACCTAAAAAAGGTCAAGGGTCGAACCACGATTGGAAAAAACAGGGCCGAGAAAGCGATAACAGGCGCCTAAAGAGAGAGAGAGAGACTAATTAACGACTGAATTAAAAATAGGCCTAGCCAACGACCTTTCACCTCTCGCCACAATGGACGAGCGTTTCAGGGGCGAACTGACCTCTACGGTGGACACCTTGTTGACTGCTGACTAAAATGGACATTTCATGCAAGTGTTTTAAGATTGACCACTAAGTTTCTGGAACGACTAACCAACTGGACTGAACAAACGGACTATAGAGTGGACACCTCGACTGACCACTACGTTGACCCGAGCGGTTGACGGAGCCACTGTTGCGATGCCTCAACCTTTTTGCCCACAGAACGGAACATGTCCTCGACTGTCAACTATACACTGTGCGCTGATCCAACCGTCCCTTTTATAGTGGACACATGATCTGTCCACTTACATGTACAATCGAATTCGACTGACCAATAAAAAATAAAACTGTAATACGCTTAATTGGACCGATGCAGCGGACAGCTCTTCACAGTGGACACTTAACTGTCCTAATAAAATTGCTGTCCGTTAAAGTAAGACTACACTCTTGTAGTAAGACTACACCAGACTGTCCCACTACACAGCTGACACTAATTGTCCATTAAAGTTGTTACCAGACTGTCCGAGGTATAGAGAACACGAGAGAATGTGTACCTACACGGTGGACACTAACTGACCACGATATCCGATATGATATCCGAGCGGACATCGTCGATTGTCCGTTATAAAACAGACGATACTGTTCATTAAAACTGAGTGAACGTCATGACTGCCCGTGGATCGGACAGTAGACTGACCCTTATAAATTTTACACCATAATCGTCCACTTCGGTTACGATTACGATTACGCCGATAACGGAAGTTGACATACATGTACATGTATACTGTAGCTAAACCGTACTTTCTGAAGGGTCTCTATACGTCTTCAGTAATAATGTCATTACTCGCGTTTTCATTATACTTTTCTCACCTTACGCCAAGATCGCTGAAACTTCATTTTAAATTTCATCACCCCGAACGATCATTATTAGTGATCCTTCCAAGCGAGTTTGATGACATTATTAATGAACACGTATAGTACGAATCTGCTTAAAAGTATTTTTTTTTTACATAAAAAGTATGCAGCGTCTCAACTCTACGTGCACTTGAGTACAATTTTTTTTAAACTGGTCTACAAAAATGTTGTTTACCGAAATCGAAACGTCGATTTAATAAAAAAAAATCGGAGCGTCGTAAAATATAAAACCTTAATCGGGTCAATTTCCATTAAATTAAAAAAAAATGCAATTAATATTTTTGTTTAATTAAAAGCAACGAGAGCGAGCAGTAAAAAGGACTAGAGGTTCAACCCATTAAACACGAGCTCGACGTTTTTGACACCGAAAGATAAAATCCCCCAAAAATTAAGTTCATCAAAATGGCGGCCTACAAAGAGAACGAACTTCAGAGAACGTTTTCATCTAATTTTTTTTTTTTTTTTGGATAAACATTTTAGGTAAATGAGGCGTGTGGTCCTGCAAAAAAAATTACATATATATAGGGGGTGTAAAAAAGTGAAGCCCCCTGTTATCATTTTTGCGCCCATCTCCGGTGTCGAAGGTCGAGTGGGAAGAACGCGGGGTCAAATAGTCGAAAAATGGGAACGTTGATAAAACACACGCCCAAAAGTTGCCCCCCCCCCCTTTTAAAAAAACAACCTGAATCCTCATTAATTATATCCCATTTTTTTTTTGACTTGACAAAAAAAAACTTAAAAAGATATTTTTAGTGAAAAAGTCCCATTTTTTTCGATTTGTAGAAAAAAGTAAACTACATGTACTGTATTTTGATGAAAAAAAGGGCCTTCGCGAAGCCCTTTAATCGAATTTTTTAAAACCTAACCCAGTAACGAATGCATTTTATGCAAGTTTAAACTGCTCGTTACCGTCGCTGGTTGCTTCGATTTTCAAAATCTTACTCAGGGTAATGATCGAGTATACTGCACTTCGCAGATCATTCTGAACCAATATGGTGCCAGGACCAACCCTAACTCAGTAACGAATGCATTTTTCGCAACTTCAAACACCTCGTTACGACTTCTGGCTGCTTCGATTTCAAAAATATTAACGAAATTGAAAATATTTCGATTTTTTTTCCCTGAAATTATCATGGAAAATTTTCTTAGAAACAATCCCAAAAACGAAAACGGGCATCATTTACGAAATGCCCCTTTCGAGAGGCGTTCAATACTCTCCCAGAAATTACATAAATGATGAAAGGGAAATTCATAATAAAATTGAATAAAAAGAAAAGCCTCGACCTCTTTGATCTTCTTTCGACATTTTAAGAGATTCGAATAAGGCGTGCAAATTATCGAAAATTCACTCACCGAAAATGGAGATGAAAAAATCTCTTCTATATATTGAAATCCAATTTGTTCACACTTTCATATTTAAAGCTTATATTGAATACTATAATCATCGTTCGAATCGAAAGAATCTTACCTGCAAAGAAATAAAAAGGAGAAAAAATTAGTCAATTGAATGTATAATTTATTTCCAATTACATGTACAGGTAGTTCCGAAATTGTTTCTCGGAAACGACTGAAGTAAAGCTGGTGTAGCAGAGGTGTAACAGGAGTGTGCATTTAATGGAAACCCTCGTATTAGTTTCATGCATATTTCTGGAAATTCTTCAGCTTTTCAAATAATAAATATCTCGAATTACTTCAAGATTTATATCCCGGAAACGACTTAAGTAAGAATGTTCAATGCTGTCGTAAAATAGGTGTTAGTTGAAGAGTGCAATTAATGAAAAGCCCTCGTATTAGTTTCGTGCATATTCCCAGGCAATTTATTTATTCGTTTATTCACAAAACAACACCGAGTTAATTACAGATTTGTATCTCAGAAACGACTTAAGTAAGATAGCTGCAATAAGAAAAGTGTTACAGTACTAGACCGAATTTAACGAAATTAATAATAATGATGATTATAATTGAAATATGGAAATCGTTAATAATAATTCAAACCAGCTTTGCCTAGTATGCTAAAACAATTGCGCAACATTCCATTTAATTATTTTCCCAATTATTCCTAAAAACTATCTTTTTCCTTTTTTTTCCCTTCATGTGTAATTTTTTGTCGGTTTGGTAGCGCCACCTACGATTGTTTTCGGGGCGTTTTTCAACACCCGCTAATTGACCGGCACACGCTCGACCAGGTGGACACTGGGCGTGATCACTCGCGGCACGTGTCAACAAATACCTGTTGTCGTTCACAGATGGCGTTCATTCGCTAATTTTAAATCTCATCGACAAACCACGCCCTCAAAAACAGATCTCAACATTTCTAAGAAGAAAAAAATATGAAAAACAAATCGTTATAAATACACGTATTTTATACGGTATACTCAAGACAGAAGCTTTTTGCGAATCGTACTTTAACAGTCGTAAAATCACGCGTGCAAAACCAATCAGCGTGTCGATTTCACGACTGTCAAAGCACGATTCGTAAAGCTTAAATCAGAGTACCCCCTATGAATCACGTGTTTCATAGCGGTTTTTTGTATAAGGATGTGCTGCATTTTCTAAAATAATCATATTTTGAGATATTTCTTTTCAAATTTCTGCGTCGATTTTGTATTGTTCGTAAAAGCATCTGTCTGAGTACCCCTATTAATTAAGTAAATTACGGGTATACAAATAATTAACAAAAAAAAACTCAATTGACGTTGCCGCCATTGGCGTTATCGTGTTTGTTCAGGTGTGCACGTGCCGATAGCTTAAACGGTTAGGATTTTAGAACGAAAAAGAAAAAAGGCAGCCATATTGAAATTAGGAGCCACGTGGTTTATGGCTCAATAAAAGCATGCACGAAGGGGGGCGCACCCCGCACGCAGGTAAGTTTACATTTCGGGAAAGAGAAAAAAGCAAACAAAAGGGGGGCGGAAAAAGAACGCACGTGCCCCCTTTGTCTCATTTTCCAGATGGGGAAATCCCCTCCCAAAAAAAACATCCTAACCAATATGCGGGGCACCGGGACAGTTTATATTTACTTTACCTTTTCTTTCTTTTTATTATCCATTTCTGGGCTGTTTTTAAGGCAACGCCATGTAAACCCAATGCATTTTTCGGGGTTGAAAATTCGAATTTTTCAGATGGGAAATTTCCCCACAACATCCTAACTAATATGCGGGAGAAATGGACTGATTTTTTTTTATTATTATTTACCAAATTTACATCTCGTTTTCAACGAATTTTTTGCAACTGTATCTTAAGAAAACGTTATGTCAAGCAAATGTATTTTTTGGGGTTGAAAACACGAATTTTCAAGTTGGGGAAATTCCCCTCACTTCATCCTAGCTATAATGCAATGGGCACAGGGTTTATTTACCTTTATTTTGGCTTGATCTTTCATTGACAAAGCTTGATTTTAACATGATTTTGAGCAAGTTTAAAGGAACGCGATGTTAAGCGAATGCATTTTTTAGACTTGAAAACATAAATAGCGAGCTAACCACTACATGGTTTTGGTGCAAACAACTATGAAATCATCAATTACTTATTGCGCCAGTCTTGCTCAAGTAGTTTCTCAAACGTTTCACTAAATCACGGCATATAATTGGAGTATACATGTATATACACATTTACGAAAGCGTCGTACGGACGTCCAAGGTCAACGTCCGGTACGACGCTTTCAAGTAGCTCTTATACTTTTAAGTTCAGAAGTGCAATGGTCATCATAAAGGTACATACTGTATAGGTTTAATTTGGAACACTTAAGTGGTCAAGTGCCAAGGGGTCATTCCACCGTCCACTTCCACGAGTGGACTTTACTTAATCCGCTAACACTACACTGTATTACCTGTCTGGAGGTGTTAACATTGTGTAACATTGTTGGTCACTCAATGACCATTATTGTAAAGACTGACCAAATCGTACTAAGTAACTCATGCTTTGACTCATCTAGAGGTGAGTTAAAACAGCCGTGAGACCTCAGACCGGCAGTGTCCAGTCGAGACGAGGAACTTCTCAGCTTGACCACTACTTGGACAACCACGTGTCCGCCAGACCCTGACCGGCACCTGCTGCAACGTTAAATTTGGGCCAATCCAGGGATGACCAACGGCGGGATATGAACCATGAGGATGACAGTTCGGATAAGATAATTGAAAAAAAAATTCAGATTAATCATAAAAATATCATATTTTTCGGTAAAAATCAATGAAAAACCATATTCGGTAAATTATCAAATCAAGAAAAACGGGAAATTTCGCATCACGAGTTCTGTTTTCTGAGGTGCGGATTTCTCAGGGTGAACAATTACCTCGACAATTTCGAGAAAAAAAATATTATTCTCATGGAGCATATGCTTCGAACGAAGTTAAACAAAACGAAGCACTTATACCTTTGTGATCCAACGAATGCCGAAATAAAACTAAAGTTTTTTGACTTTTTTTTCCGAACAATTGCGAGCATAAAGGTCAAGTTGGAGGGAGTGGTCAGTCTTAACGCACCTTTTTAGGGGCCTGAGTCAAAAGTAAGGACCTTGGTTTCGATAAGGGTTTTAGGGAGAGTACAAAGGGTGCCTTATAGAGAATAATGGGGCCACAAGTAGTAAAATCAATACGCTATTTTGGTCTGAATAAGCCGGCAGGGGGCCACACGTTCGCTACTCGAGACATCTATGGGAAAATTATTCGAGCAATGGTAACGCGATGGGAAAAATTAAGAATTTTGGAACTTCTTGCCATATGCTCAGATCGTGCGTAACATTTACTCGTATAAAATTTAGAAAGCAAGCAGATTTGTATAGTGTGTTTAAAACTCGTGACACGAAGAGTGTATATATAAACTCAGTGGTTCATTGAGGAATGTATAGAGCATCACACGGAGCATAAACTCGAAACAAGCTGAAAATAAACTCAAGATCATGTATAGAAATTAAGTGGAGAATGTACTCTGATTTTGTATATATTTTGTGACAAATAAAGTCATTACGTGGAGAACAAACTAACATTCTGCCGAGAATATACTCAGATCGTGCTGCAGACTCAGGACATGTGGAGAACTTACTCAAAACACGTGTAGAGCATAAACTCATACCTATATATTTAAAGAATTTTCTAAGATCATGGAACGAATAAACTCCGGTCATGTGGAGAATAAGCTCAGAAAATACAGAATAAACTCAAAACCATGAAGGAGAGCATAAACTGGGGTCATGTGAAGAATAAACTCACTATGTGGAGCATATACTCAGGTCAAGTAGAGCCTAAACTAATGTCTATAGCGGAGATAATCTAAAATTATGCACATGCATGCATAAACTCATACCATGGATGCGGAGAATAAACTTAATTGGGACATACAGAACAAACTCCCATCACGTAGAGCATACACTCAATACACAGAGTACAAACTCGATTCACCCTGAGCATAAACTCGTACAATTTAGAGTAGATAGACTTGCGGAGAATAAACTCAAATCTCACATTTACCATTTTTTTTTTAAATTTCAAGGTTATACAAACTGACACCAAAAAAAGCCCACAGATTTGCTTCGTCATCAGATCACCAACTATACCTGAGTGACCCCTGACCTCGTCCCCTAATCTTAAAAAAGCCTTCATCCGGGTATTTTATTGCTGAATCAAAGGTAGGATTGAAAGGTTCTTTTATGAGGCAAAAATACGCCCTCACAATTGGGTATAGAAAAAAATGTTCTTACCTAAAAATTGAATGTGAATAGCCCGTATGGGGGTTAGGGGTAAGGCTAAGGGTCCATTGATGGAAGTCACGCGGTAATCCATTGTCCGAAATAACGGCTAAAATCCTAAAGCACAAAAACGCCATGAGGGCGCTTCTTTTTCTCAGGTACTTTTCAAAACCAAAAATGCTTTTTGTTACGCAAATTTCAGACAAGAATTGAATAAAAATAGTATTTTGGGTGAAGGGTTTTTGTCCCCCCCCCCCCCCTCATCCTTAAACGTGGAGAAGCACGTAGCAACACCTTGAAAAAGAACATGTATATGCAAATGGAGGTTCCAGGTTCATTCACCGAAACACTCCTACCCAAAATAACACAAAAAAACAGTAGTTCAAAACAGTCAAAACTGATTTAGTTTTAAAAAAAATTGAAATAAGTTAATTTTGCAGAAAATACTTTTTAGAATCAACTAAAAAGTCTTGTTTTGACTTAAGTCAAAAAGCCTGAATTTTATTATTCAAATACAAAAGTTTTAAAAAACGCCCATTTTTACTGAAAAATCGGCTATTTTAATTCGAAAATCGTAAATCTTAATTTGAGAAATAGTGCACTTCAATTGAAAAATCAGACAATTTGCTTTGAAAATAAATAGTTCGTTATAAATTTGACTTACTTAAAAATAATTTATTTCGAATAAATACAGTGTCTACGAGTTTCACTTAAACATCATGACAAAAAGTTCCGAACAAAAATCGTCCATCTTTAATTAACAATCATCAATTTCGAAACACAATCATCTGTTCTGTTATAAATATTGCGAAATTGGCGAAATATCCAATGTTTTGACGTACAAATCGTCTTCTTTGACTTAAACATTTCTATTTTGGAGAAACAGCCAGACGGCATCTCATAAATTGACAAATTTGTATTAAAAAAAATCAAAAATTTACTTAAAACCATAGTTATAAGACCTAAAAGGCGTTAACGCGTTTGACTAACCATCGCAAATTTCAGCAATGCAATAATCTTCTTTTAAGACTACAAATCCGTCAGTTTTGATGCCGATATGATTACGCGCATATCCACGTAATTACTAAACCCAAAATTTGAAATCATTCCACGCGCTCGGTAATTCGCGAAGAGCCTTTTAAACTAGCGCAAAATGCATTCGAAACATGGTTAGGAAAACGCGATTAATCCCAACCATCTAAATTCTGCGTGGAGAATTTTATAATTGGGTCTTAAATCAAACATTTCGCTAATTATTTGAGAAAGTTGTAAAACTTTAAAAAAGTGTTTTTAACCTCATTATAAAAGATGTGGGTCGAGACAGGAGGAGAAAGCAAAGAAAAAAATGGCTAAAAAACCGTTCAAAGTCAAGGGGAAGAGCGTGGCAAAAGGCCAAAATATCTCGAAATATAACGGGCATGACAAATAGTAATGGAAACGAGAAAAAACGAGATTTCGGCTTGGTTAGGATTTATTTGGTGCAAGAGTGCCATCCTACACTCGTAATGTGGCACCTCCAGGAAAAAAAATTAAGGTAGGGGACCGAAAACGACCTGCACCCCCATCACGGGGTAACCTTCAACATTCCTAAACATTTGGCAAAAAAAAATATCAGCCTAACCCTACGTGCAATTCGAAAATGGAGACGCGCCTACCCGACCTAGTATAGGGTGTCCTGAAAGTTCCAGAAAATTATCTCGCCATTTGAGAAGATTCCAAATCGGTTTGCGGATTCGTTACCTCCTCGGCAGCGTTTTAAATTTGAGGAAAATGCATTCGGGAGGTGGTTCGTGCAAATAAATTAGCTCTAATAAATATTTTCCTGCTTCTGCAAACGTTTACCAGAACTATCCTAACCAAATTGCGAATGTATGTAATACAACTTTAATCGGCTCGTTGCGACTTCCGGTTGCTTTGATTTCAAAAATTGATGACTAATAATACCATATCATATACCCATTGGGCAGAATTCTCTCTGCTGCAGGTGTTGCGCATGCGCACTTCGCTCAGTTGCACTTTGCTCTCGGTAGGTGGCGCTACAGCTCAGCCGAATTTCGAATTTCTGCTAGCTTTTTTCTTCAACCTGGTCCTTGGTTTTCCGCTTGTGCACTCCAAGATGTCGGCCATTACCCACGTAGGCCCGAGTGGAGCGGAATTGACACATGTAAAGTTTAACAGGCGTACGTGCCATTTGTTTTAAAAATGCATTTCTTAGTTTTTTGGCATCTTACTATATTTATAGACGCATTCATTTTTATATGTGCAGAGGATTGATTCAATGAATTATCTTTGGCACGTCATTAGCTATAGCGTTTTATCTTGTCTGTTGATGAAACGCTGCCTGCAGTGTGAACATGCAATCAAGCAAGTCTGCAGCAGCTTGAGCAGACGAATTTCTATTTCCCTGCTCATTCCGCCCAGTGGGAATAACGCATAATGCAGCTTTTCAGTCTGCTGGTAAGTGGTAACTGTTATGACGCCATGATCAATCCTAATTCAACAACGAACGCATTTTTCTCAACTTTAAACGATTCGTTACGACTTCCGGCTGCCTCAATTTCCAAAAAAGTCTTAAAATTGATGACTGTGAAGCTTCGCAGTCCGTTGCTAACCAATATGGCGACAGGACCAATCCTATAAGCCAACAACGAATGCATTTGTCTCAACTTTTAAACGACTCGGTATGACTTCCGGCTCCCTCGATTTCCAAAAAAACGTCACAAAATTGATGACTGGATGCTTCGCAGTCCGTTGTTAACCAATATGGCGCTATGACCAATCCTAACTCAATAATGAATGCATTTTTCGCATCTTTAAACGCGTCATAGCGACCGTCCATTGGTTTGATTCAAGAAATACCAATTCCATCGTAAAAACTGAGTGTCCTATAATGCGAAACTTTGTCCCAGCTACATAAAATGTTGTCCGAAACACGTATATGATTCTCATTAATATTCCAGATGCATATTTGTAGAGAGGCTTAATTCCCCTAGGGGGAGCCTCCTTAAAATTCCTGGCATTACATCTCTTGGTCGCCCAATAAAAGAGAGGAAAATGCGCTAAAAAGGAGGAATTATCCATATTTCCGAAAATCCATTTTACGATTGCGCTCATCAATATATATTATCACATATAACCTACGAGTTATATGGCCTTCCAAACGCGCTATACAATAATGGCGACATGGCGCCCCCTTTGGCACGTTACGCTCAACATTCGACGCCATATCGGATAGTAGAAGAAAGAAAGACTATAAAGGACAGTTTAATGTAACTGTCTCGTAAAACCAAGCATACGGCATTAGGCCTAACGAAATTATATAATAAATATATACAGGATACAGCCTATATAGTATAATAAATTCGATGACATTTTTGAAATGCATATATTATGGCGGTTGGGATTTCAAGTATACAGTAGACTTATGTTGATTGGGATCTCAGTTTAGACGTTTCTTATGTGGGTTGGGATATCTGCTGGGCTTTTCTTAATTGATGTCTATAGATACTGTTGGGATTTCAAATATATAGTTTTTCTTATGTGGGTTAAGATTTTAGGTATACAGTAGGCTTTCTGTACAGTATAGGTTGGGATTGCAGTTTAGGTAACTATGTGGGTTGGGATTTCAGTATATCCTTTTATCAAGTGGGTTGGGATTTCAGCTATAGGCTTTTATTATGTATATAGTTGGGATTAAGAGTTGATGTTATGTGGGTTGCGATTTCAGGTTGATGTTATATTGGTTCCGATTTCAAATAGGGTTTTCTGATGTGGTTGGGATTTCAGGTAGGCTTTTCTTATGCGGGTTGGGATTTCAATATAAATGTTGGGCTGAAGACATAGTGGCGTCGGCGTCCAGCCGCTGTTTTCATGTCCTTTCCTCCTTGTTTCGAGCTTCCATTTTTTTTCCAGCTTTGAAAAGCGAGGTGAACGCTGCATATCAGCGTGACGTCCAAATTCCATTTTCTCGTAGGTACCAATAGCAGCGGAAGTGCCTTGTGAATGTGCTAGGAACATGCTCTCTCTAACATCCTTTTCTTGCATGGCTTCACTTTTGACCAATATAATCCGTGTGCCACTCTGTCTTACAGCCTGCTTCGCGTTTTCAGCCTGGCTCGGCTTAATTAGCTGTCACCTCTGACGCCCTCGATTAAAGTGCATGCCTCATATGTAGCCCGCTGGGTGGCGCTAGTGTTTTTCGGATGCCGAGCGACTGACAACTGGTCCACTATTTCTTCAGCCATTCGCCATAGTTGAGATTTTGGCATAAGCTTTTCTCATGTGGGTTGTGATTTCAGGTTAATTGTATATACTAGCAGTGCCCCGCCCCGCGTTGCTTTGGCTTAGTCTAATTATATATGATACCTCCTAACCCCCTTCCCCCCGGTATCATCTCTTCCTAGTCCCTATTTCAGCCCCCCTCCCCCCCATATGAACTCT
>JAQGBX010005165.1:0-14115 GCA_034698745.1 Megaphyllum sjaelandicum | reverse complement strand
CAAGATGTAACGTGACTCATCCGTTATCTGGTCACTTTTTAAGGTACATTGGCAATGTGAAAATTGCAAAAAAAGACCACACACACTGGTCACTGTACACGATAGACAGGTAGTCACTGGACCCTATACGGAGAATGTTTATGAAGGAAATGTACACTAGAAAAAACAATACACTAAAAAGTGGTCAACATGAACAGGTGGTCACCTTTCAAAGGTGGTCGCTTTTCCAGGTTTTACTGGTACATGCTTATCGATCTAAGCCACTGTTAGGGTCACTATATACAGAGTTTAAACTTCATGTTTAAGTACAAGTGTATGACAAAACTTAATCGATTATGTTTTGTTTTTTTGTATGTATTCACTACATTTCAACTTGGCACAATGTATGTTCTCATTTAATTCCACCGTGCTTAATTTTTGATTAATTATTGTCAAGTATTTCCGTCCAGAGATGGCACTGCGTACGGTTGACGCAGCGCCATCTCTGGACAGAACTCAACAACTCATCGAAATACTTTTGAACTCTTGGACCAAACTTAGCATGCCTGCCATCTTGGGTTTGGATAGCCCCAATTGTGCCCAGAGGAACCGAATTATCTTGAAAAGGTGAAATGAGACTTTTTATTGTGGTTGGACCTCCGAAGGGCACAGGAGACAACACAGCAAATAAGATAGACAGATGTGTGTACATGTACAGTAAAACCTGGAAAAAGTGACCACCATTGAATGGTAACCATCTGTTTATGTTATGTTGACCTAGTGTACGTACATTTCCTTTATAAAATTTTTCTGTATATTGACCAGTGACCACCTGTCAATTGTGTACAGTAACCAGTGTGTGTTGTCTTTTTTTGCAATTTTTACATTGCCAAAGTACCTTAAAAAGTGACCAGATAACGGATGAGTCACGTTACATCTTGCTTTAACCCTTCAATGGACATGATGATTCTGTACTTTTTTTTGGTTTTGTGGTTTTTTACTACATGTATTACAGTCTACATATACAAGTACGGTGTACATGTTCATTATTTTAATTAAATTCAGGCATTCTTTGTATAGCAACCATCTGTGTACAGTGACCAACATTGCATTTTTTTTTTGTTGGTCACTCTTAACAGGTTTCACTGTACAGTATTTCGGACATATTTGAAGTATTTCATCAGCACGAACAACACCCATGTTTTCAGTTTGAAGCAAGATCGATCAATGCGAGACAATGACTATCTATCACTAGTGTCAGTCAGTTGACATTCTGTTAAATGGCTGTCGATGAGTGGACAGTATTTCGGGCATTTTTCATTTTTCAAAAATCACGTCCACGCATAACCGAACGGGGTGCAACGAGAATGAAAAGGTCAAAGTACGCGGTGACTTACTGAACATTTTCTTACAACAGAGAGAGAGCAGAGCATTGAATTGGTTTGAATTATGACGAAGTATGATCGAGCATAAAAGAGCAGGTTTGGTGCTGCTTACTGTAATGGGCAAAAAAAGTAGCTTCTCAGACTGAACAGTTTGGGGTTAAATGGCATTTGACCCCCAGGGCCTCAGAAGCCTTCCTGGCCGAGTTTTCCCAAAGAAATTAAACACATAAACCATAGCCAACAGAAATTAAAAGCATTGTTGTTGGCGGTGTCCTGCGAGTACGTGCTGCGCCAGAGGCCATCGGAGGGTCCAGTAGGCTTACAGGTGAGGTGAGGGGACATGAGGGATAGGGGGAGGGTCAGGGGTGAGGGGTTGGACAAGGTGATACGAGCTAGACTCGTTTCTACCATAGGGGCTCATGGCAACTTGTTAACACCAACAACGTGTGTAGCCGAGAGTAGGAATGACAAGCTTGACAGTTGCCTTTAGGCTATATTACCCCTAACATTTACCTACCCCCCCTTCCCCTAAAAAAGTGCCTAAACATACCGCAACGAGCTTGTACACACACGCTAGGTGGCGCGAGGGTGGGGGAAGGTAAACCAAAATGCGCTACTCCAAATATGTTATCAAGAAGGGAATCTTCAAATGTCCGAATTGAAAATCAAAACAAACAAGAATTAAATGGAAGCCCTCATTATTCCCCCCTGAGGATTAATTATTAAACTCTGAAGGAGAAACAAAAAACAGATGCAATGCTATGATAAATGAATAATGGCCGCCATTTTGATCCAGTCATTAAAATGGTGCCGAGGGTACGATGGTATAATCACGAAATCATAAACTCCTACAAATAAATCCTGATAATATATAGTTAAATTTTGGTTTTTAAGTGAATTGAATTGAAGTTAAATTGGGTTAACAAAAAATCAATAAGTACTTACACAATGCCGGTATCCACAGCGTAGGCCGAATAGAGACACTAAGTGTTGATGTGAAACTTCATGTAAATCGTTTGCCATGTCGCTTTGCAGTAGTCGAGAAATCACACCTGTAAATAAAAACATGAAAATAATGGTTTATTAAATTGCTGTAGCAAAACATTAAAGAAATTTAAACGAAGATCCCACGCAACACAGCGCCATCTATGTTGCAGTCTGTACTTTTCCATAAAGGTTTACGAGACTATATGTTGACCAGTTGTGACGTCAACTTGGTCAATATTATTGAAGATTATATCGAATTCTCACACCCACTGTTGTTTACTGGCAAAATCGCAGATTAGAAATTCAACTTCCTACAAAGTAAGTTAACGACCAATCATAAACAGAGTTCCCCCAGAAATTACATTCTCAACTTCCCTGACTTTTCCAGGTATTAAAAAACTTTCCCTGACCAATGTAAACGTGAAAAGTTAACAATTGACACTGGAAAATATTTTTTTTTTAAAAAAAATGCATGAAAATGTTGTAAAATGGGAAAAAATTGTACTCGGAAAATGTTAAAGATTTATGCTCGGAAAAAGTGGAAAATTTCGCAATTTTGTCCTCGGAAAATGTGGAAAATTTGCTTTTTTATACACGGAAAATGTGGACAATTTTTCTAACTTACATGTACTCGGAAAACGTAGCAAATTTTTCAAATCTATACTCCAAAAATGCGGAATTTTTTTTGAGAATTTCTACTTGTAAAATGGGCCCTGAGCTAACCTTGTAGAAGAAATAATTTGGGATCGCTATGAATTTGTTGAATTTCCCTGACTTTTTTCAAAATAAACCATTCTTCCCTGGCTTTTCCCGGACTATTCTAGGTCCTTTTTAAGTTCCCTGAATTTTCCAGTTTTTCCAGGTATGAGGGAACCCTGTATAAGGAAGAGATATAGATGTATGTGGCTTAGGGGCCATTCAAAAAGTACGTCATGATTGACCGGACACAATGTTGACAGGAGTAGTCAAATTTTGGGAAATTTGTGATGACGACCTTTTTGAATGGCCCCTTAGTAACGGCGAAAAGATTTAGCCGTTGGGGGCGCTACTTACCGTAGCTATCGGTAAGTACAGCCCGGGCAATGCCGGGTCTTCCGGCTATAGTAGGCTACAGCATGTTGCGCATTAAATCAAGTGATATCTAAATTAAATAAGCCAAAGATAGACGAAGCATGGTGCAACCACTATACTAAAAGATTTTTTTTGCCTTCTGAGTACATTTCCATTGGACAATGGACTCTCTGAGAATGGTTTATAGGGGAAAAAAAAGTAACACGAATTGAAAGGCGAAATTGCTAATTAAATGAAAAGTGGAGTACTAATTAGGATTTGATCAGTCACCATTTTCGCCTAAATATACGCCTAATTGAATTGATGCAGATTCACAATGAAAACAGTAAGCTCGATTAGCATGTTCAAAATCCTCTTTTGACGATGGCACAATATGTTTGTTAGAGCTTATAATTAAAAATTGCTAGGCGCATAATTGCATTAAGCAGCAACATTAATTGCATTAGGCGAAATCAAGTTGCTTAAATGCAATACATTTCGCACTCGACATCAGGCGAAGAGCTTATTGCGATGATCGTCTCGCAACAATACTTTTTCAAATGAATTTGCATGCGAGTATATGTATACGACATGTGCGATATATCAACCATAACACCTCTACTTGTATTTGACTTTGAAAAAAAAATTATGTAAATTAATGCTTTCCATGTTTTAAGTTATGATTTCTAATTAAAAGTTACAAATCTATCTATCATTGTTGGCAAATAGTTGTTCGAACAACGTGCAATGGTTAATCTATAGGCCTATATATATAAAATACAAAACGACACCATCTTTTTCGTCACTGGCTGGCTGGCTGACTGGCTTTGAAATTATTGACCACTCATGGCAACCCCTACCCCTAGAGCGTTAACTCCGATGGGAATTCCAAGGCCATAAATCTTTTCAATTTACCACGGGGCCATACAACTGTCAAACCAGTTCTTTCCCCCCCCCCCCCCCCATCCGGGGTGTATTCAGATCATAAAGCTCCATCTTTTGGAGACAAGGACAACTAAATCTAACTCCTGATCCATAAAAGAGGTTAGAAAATCAAACGGCAATTTTTAACCGGACAAGGCCGGTTTTTTTCCGCTAGTTGATGATAATTACCAGAAAAATGACCAATTACGAGAACAATTGTAAAAATATCTACGGTACTCCACATTATCCATGTACATGAATCTGCAGTGAAAAGTAATTTGACTTGACTTTTTAGTGTATTGTTTTTTCTATAGTGTACATTTCATTCATAAAAATTCTCAGTATAGTGGCCAGTGTGTGTTTTCTTTTTTTGCAATTTTTACATTGCCAATGTACCTTAAAAAGTGACCATACAACAAATGAGTCACGTTACAACTTGCTTTAACCCTTGGACATGATAATTCTGTATTTTTTTGGATTTGTGGTTGTTTATACTACGTTTATTACAGTCTACATGTACTATGTAGCGTACATGTTCATTATTTTAATACAGACATTCTTTGTATAGTGACCACCTGCATGTGTACAGTGACCAACATAGCATTTTTTGGTGGTCACTCTTAACAGGTTTTACTCTATTTTCTAACATTTCTAGTTATATCAACGTTATGCACGAGTCAAGTAGACTTAAGTGCTATCGAAGGTTTGCTCTCTTAGAAACAAGCATCCAAATCTCGAAAATTCAAACGACAAAATTCGTACAACAATTTCATCCAGAAATCACATCTAACCATATATATCCGAACGTGCCAATGTCAGTCATTACGCCTAAAGATTCGAAGAATATCATGATAAAAAAAAAACTAAAAAAAAACAACCCTGATAAAATGTAAAAATCCAAAGATGTCAAAGTGTGTGATTGCTAGCTACATGTATCTCCTATCAGATGATGGCCCA
Organism: Megaphyllum sjaelandicum; assembly: GCA_034698745.1. NCBI lineage: Eukaryota > Metazoa > Arthropoda > Diplopoda > Julida > Julidae > Megaphyllum > Megaphyllum sjaelandicum. The sequence continues at coordinate 8,833 of JAQGBX010005165.1, read as the reverse complement.
TCCTGTAGCACGCTCCAGAATTGAAACTCCACTTCCTGTGCACGTCTTTTACTCTCTCCTGATGGATAATTTCATTAAGGGATGGGGCAAAGAGAAAAAGTGCCGCTACTTCGCACCTTCGGAAATCACTCTCCTGAAGCAGACATGCAAATTTTAATTAGCATATCAATGAGTTGCCTAATTACTTCGTTATTGTTTTGCCGAAGCTATCCTATCGTTTCGTGACACTCCTGATTGTATCGTGAAAAGAGCATTAAAGCTAAAATGGATACCTTTTAGTGATGAAGGGGTGAGGGAGGGGGGTGGGGGGTTAGATGAGACGAAAATTTACCAAAAAGATGATATCAAAGGACCGACTTAAAAGGGACAGTCAAGAGGGAGCTAAGCTCGAGGCAAGTGGTTTTACCCTTAATTGCAGGGCTCCTAGGCACAAAAGGTCATTAATGAGGGAGAGAAAACAACGATATGTTTAAGGAGTTCAGGATCAGAAAATTAAACATTTTCCATGTTCAGCTTCAGAACACAGAACACGTACCACAAGTGTTCTAAATTATCTGAAGAAAAGCAAATGTGGTTTGTTCTGCAAAAAACTATTCATCCACTTGACCGATTGCTCCCAAATTTTCCACGAATATACTTTTGAACAACCAAAGAAAGAAATAGGGGGGTTAGCCATCCCAAAAACATTACCCCTTTTCCCATGCTCGCACATTTATACCCTCATTTTAGTCCCAATATGGCTGCCATTTTTACTATTAGATTAGATGTTTTTTACTCCGTTCATATGGAGGGTTATATAATTAGCCAGTGTGCACTCATGTGCCACTCGGGGACTATCCTTGGGGGCGCTGCGGTCATTTTCCCAATATGGACTCAATGTGTTTGCCAACCATTTACAAAGATCTTTGTGGATTTTTCAGAGAAAATCTAACAACTTAACAACAACCAGTATAGAAGGGTGTTTCCATACGTTTTTTTTTGCCATGGAATTTTCGTATATCCTCCTTAGACTTTAGCATAGGGGAAAACTAGTGCTGAACTATTCATGTTCAGCTTCAAAACACAGAACACGTACCACACATGTTCTAAATTATCTGTACCACTACAAGAACCAGTACAAGAAACAAAGCCCCAAGGGTCTCAGCCCTTCTAAGGTTAGGATGTATATTTTATGTAGATAGTTGGAAAGGATAGAAAATAAAAATAAAAATAAAAGAGAAGGAACAGGTTACTTAACTGTCCAACTTATTGTCCTTAGGATTGGATGTTGGTTTGTGTTAAGTTTGAAGTGTTAGAAATTTCGTTACACTTTATTACGCATGTTGTTGCTATTCTATATAATGTCCATATATTTTTTTCTTGAATGTTAGTCATTAGTATTTCGAGGTAGTTTAAATTGTCTAGTTGTGTTGGGAGTGCTTTCTGAAGAAAAGCAAATGTGGTTGGCGGGGTTTGTTCTGCAAAAAACTATTCATCCACTTGACCGATTGCTCCCAAATTTTCCACGTATATACTTTTGAACAACCAAAGAAAGAAATAGGGGGGTTAGCCATCCCAAAAAACATTACCCCTTTTCCCATGCTCGCACATATTATACTCTCATTTTAGTCCCAATATGGCTGCCATTTTTACCATTAGATTAGATGTTTTTTACTCCTTTCAGATGGATGGCTATATAATTAGCCAGTGTGCACTCATGTGCCACTCGGGGACTATCCTTGCCTGGGTTAAGACGCTTGATTGAACTGCCACCATGTCACTTGTCATTGTTTAAGCCGCCCCTATCACTTTCTCCCATCACTTTTCGGTATGGGGGCGCTGCGGTCATTTTCCCAATATGGACTCAATGTGTTTGCCAACCATTTACAAAAAAATTTGTGGATTTTTCAGAGAAAATCTAACAACCTAACAACAACCAGTATAGGAGGGTGTTTCCATACGTTTTTTTCCATGAAATTTTCGTATATCCTTCTTAGACTTTAGCATAGGGGAGACGCAAATTTGGAATAAGTATGATAGTTTGTAGTGTTCCATTAGCCGGGCAAAGCCGGGTTTTCCAGCTAGTATACTATATAGGCGTCTTACTTCTAATATATAATATCAATGTTGAGGGAATGTTGTTTTCCCATCATAATACGATAAGTGTTCCATGCACACTTGAAAATTCAGGAAATCACTAGATCGTAATTTACTCGATATTGTTAGGCCATATGTTAAAGTCACTGAAACAAATATATTATCTAATCTTAATTTAAAGATTTCTTAATGAGGATGAAGTCAAAAATAAATAATTTGGAAACAAAATTGTATACTATACACTTGTTTTCCAGGACCCAAAACACCATTTCGAAAACTGCATGTATATATACATGTATAGCCTACTCGGCCTAAATTTTCAATCAAATTAATCGTGTACGTCATTTCCAGGAAAAAAAAAACCCAACGCAACCGGAAGTTCGCGATGCGCCACAGGTAAACAATGAACATTAAGAAACACTTATGTTTATTAATGAGTTAGTCCTTTAATGGGTGCCATATTCAAATATGTAGGAAAAAAGAAAGGAAATCTCTTTTCGCAATATGCATGAGAAGAATGGTCACTATTGTATATATATATTTATACACGGACACAATTTCTGTCAATTAATTATTTGCCAAACTAAGAAAGCACTATATCTTAGCACGATAGTATAAGTGCATTTCGACTACCAAGTTTGTTGCTATTTTATGCAACCTTACTGTATATGCCACAAATTTATAAAAAAAATATAATATGGAAACCCTGGTCGAAGGATTAGTATAGAACAGTAAATAATTATACTGATATTAACTGATATCAGCGCAGCTCTTACTGATGTTAGTACAGCTTTTACTGATGTCAGTACAGCTCTTACTGATGTCAGTAGAGATCTTACTGATGTCAGAAGAAATCTTTCTGATGTCAGAAGAGATCTTACTGATGTCAAAAGAGATCTTAATGATGTCAGAAGAGATCTTACTGATGTAAGTACAGCTCTTACTAATATTGTTACTGTTTTAACAACTACCATTTTTAAGACTCCTAAAAAGTAAGTCTGGACAGCACAGTGCATGGATAATCCACTGTCCCAATAAATGGTAGGTTGCAGGATCGAATCCAGGAATGTCCAAGAAAAATTTAGAAATTTAGAGAGTCTGTACATGTTATATGCAGATAGGATTCGAGCATTAAAAGTCTACATTCTATTAATTTGTTTTATTAATTTAATATTGCATCCGTACTCATACTGTATTAGTATAGCCAATACTGATATCAGTATGATCTACTTATCCTACTGATCAGTAGTTCCAAATATAAGTACAGTACTAGAGCTTACTAATATCAGTATAGAAAAGTGTAATGATCCTTCGACCAGGGATATGCTGATATGCAAATAAACCCTTAACGTCATATAGCAGGATGTTGGTCGGTATATATGAATTAACCTGAATTAATGCGGTCTGGAACAAGGATTAAAAAGTCAATAAATGTAATGCCAAATGCAATTGATCCAAGTTGGTTGCATGGCTAATGGGAGGCTAAGATGAGTCTTTGTGCTTAATTGAAATTAAGTGTTACTTTGTTAAGGTCACTTCATTTGTTGATTTTAAGCATTTTTTTTTGCGAGCAATATATATGTTGGGAAATTAATTTATGATGGATCTATGAACGCCGGGGCCTAATTCAAAATGGCGGACCATTAATTGCGAACCCGCTTAAGTGAAAAGACATTGCTGATTTCCTGCGTTGATCCATACAATGCAAATAAAGGTAAATTTACTTAGCATGAATATCCTTGGCATAATCCACGTGACATATTAGTATACAAAGTACACTTCCTTTTTACGTTTTTCCTCCAGATGCACTTTCGGATTAAGACTAACTATAAAATCATTTTGAGGAATACTGTTGCAGTTATGATCAAATGAAAATGACAACAAGACAATGTCCGAACAAGACATAGTAGTACATGTACATGGCGTATACTAAGTCAGCATTCTCTTGGAATGGAATTTCAGAAAATTAAATGTCTATTTAGTTATCACGTTCAATTCATGACCAATATTTATTGTATAAAATGTGTAGCAAAAGATATGTATAGACAATTATTTAACATGTTAATTAAATTCACACTATCTATATAAAGAAAAGATGTATGTTTGTATATTTGTGGCTTATAGTGGGCAAAAAGTTGTTCCATGAAGCGCCTTTGCTAAAGTGGTATGGGGGCGCTGCGGTAATGATTCGTTCATTAGGCCTACTTCGTCGCTGTGCCTACATAAACGTTGAAAACATACACACTTAAACATGTTTATATAACATTGATTTTACATGTACAGTAAAACCTGGAAAAGTGACCACCTTTGAATGGTAACCACCTGTTTATGTTGACCACTTTTTAGTGTTTTGTTTCTTCTAGTGTGCATTTAATTGCATAACAATTCTATGGATAGTGACCAGTGTGTGTTCAAGTCTTCTTTGCAATTTTTACATTGCCAATGTACCTTAAAAAGTGACCAGATAACGGATGAGTCACGTTACATCTTGCTTTAACCCTTGGACATGATGATTCTGAACTTTTTGGTTTTGTGGTTTTTTTTAATACTACGTACGTGTATTACAGTCTACGTGCATAAGTGCAGTGTACATGTTCATTATTTTAATTCAGGCATTCTTTGTATAATGACCACCTGTGTACAGTGTCCAACATAGCATTTTTTTTGGTGGTCGCTCTTAACTTAACAGGTTTTACTGTTAAGTCGTTGTATTTTCTATATCTTAAAATTATTTTATAAATAAATTCTAAAACAGGCTGTAGCATATACAGTATAATGACTTTCTAAATGTGACTTGAAATCTCAAAATTTGCCGAACAAAATTGCACGCAAGATTTTCCCTCAGTTGAAATTAGGTTGCTCCATCGCACAGAGTTCCTATAATTGATGTTTATAAGGAAATGACACAAAAGTCCACACAACATAATCATTAATGGTGCCTTAGAACAAAAGCTAGTGTGTAGCTGTCTCGATTGAACAAAAGCGGTTGAAATTAATTGATATCATTAACTATTGTCCTGGCAATGCTATATAAAAAATTGATCACTTACACATTTCAGGTAGGCCTACATTATAGGGAACGTAATTGGCAGGCTACCATTGAATGTATGGCAGAGACTCCCTAGTAATTGTGGTGCCACATGTTCCCCACCCAAATTCACATTCACACCTTGATCTATAAGATGAATTGGCTTCAATTTGAACACACACATGCGCAAACGATCGCAGCGCCTTGCGGTGGCTGCGAAAGGCATCTGGGTAAATACCATTTCATTTAATGTACATATGACAGGATCGATTCAACCATGTTTTCTTTATTAGTAACACGCAGGTATTCTTAAATTGAATACAACTAACATTAAGGAACTTATATAAACAAGAAATGATTGAGATAGAAAAATTCCGACATTGCAACTATACAGCTAGTATAGATGATAAACTAAAATTGAAAACTTTTTTAAAAATTCATAAATTATTTGTCAGCATGTCCAATAATAAATGAAAGTGCAGTCTATTTTCATGTTAATCACGCGTACATCTTTAAATCTACACATTTTTCAATAGTCCTTTTCAGTTTTTTAGTGCGCATGCGCAGAGACATAGCGCCTCTTAGTGACGATAAATGCAAAACTGAAAAATGGGCAAAATTTGATTAATGGATGACGTCACTGAACACCGAATACACTTTCAGTTTTACAGGGTTCACCCAGAAATTTCATTTTCTACTTTTCTGACTTTCCCAGGTTTTAAAAAAATTTCCCTGACCAATCACAATGTGAAAAATTGACATTTTCCACAATTGACACTGGAAAAGATTTTTTTTTTAAATTTACTAACGGCAATTTTGAAAATTGACAGAATTTTTTTTTTAATTTAAAAAATTTCATGAAAATTTTTTAAAATAAAAAACTTTTGCATTTGGAAAATGTTAAAAATTTGTGCTCGGAAAAAATAGGAAAATTTGCAATTTTGACCTCGGAAAATGTGGAAAATTTGTACTCGGAAATCCTAGAGAATTTTGAAAATTCGTACACGGAAAACGTGGACAATTTTACTAATTTGTACTCGGAAAATGTGGAAAATTTTGCAAATTTGATCTCAGAAAACTTGGAAAATTTTGCAAATTTCTAATCAGAAAAAGTAGAAAATTGTACACATTTGTACATGGAAAACATGGAACATTTTGCACATTTGTACATGGAAACCGTGAAAAATTTTGCAAATTTCTACTCGGAAAATCGGCCCTGAGCTAACCTTGTAGAAGTATTAATTTTGGATCACCATAACTGCGTTGAATTTCTCTGACTTTTTCAAAATTAACCATTCTTCCCTGACTTTTCCACGTCATTTTTAAGTTTCTTGACTTTTCCAGGTTTTTCATGTCCGGGGGAACCCTGGTCTCTGTCTTACTTAATAGGGGTACTCAAAAGTTCCGTAGTAGTTACATGTACGTGTGCAAAAAAAATGCATTAGTGTTAAAGCTTCAATCTGAGTACCACTAATATAAGCTGACCAAAATCTTATCAAAAATTAAAGAAAATCAATTTTGAATTTCCTCAAGTTTGTCCATTAAAAACCTCAAAATCTCCATTTTCAAGTAAGGCAAAGAACGAATTTCATCCACCCTCAGTGTGGATGAAATAGGACCGTCCATAAAATACGAGTCTTATCGATTTTGGATCATAGATAAATTGAGTAATTATCGTGAGTAAGTGTTAACGCAATTACACGCTGCTATAATTTCTTCGATCCATTTGGATATACTGTATTTTTGGTGACAGGACGACGATGGGTGCCCTGGTGTTACCTCCGAGTAACCGAGTTGCACCTACATTCAGGATCTGTTTACACCCTCACACCTGTATTATCATGAGTCAGAAAGCAGCAACTCCCTCGCAAATCTCAAATAAACGCCCCCTGTGATCATTTCATAAAGAAATATCAGCACATCATCGGGTTGATACCTGCTTCTCTAAAGGTTTCTTTGAACTTAATTCAGGAATTGCTGATCGATCCTCGCCTCGTTGCCATCATTTGCATGACAACAACATAGCAGTGAATGGACTCTGAGAGGGAACCCGGGGTGAGGACACGGGGTTCAGAGCGCCCCACCTGTGGGGACCTTGCTGCCATCTAGCGATTGAAATTGCAAAAAAAAAGTTCAATATTTAAAATAAAAAATATGGTAACAACTACGGGGTCTACATATTTAGCAGGGGTCGTACCCTTTGAGGAATATCCAATTTTACCCCTAAAATCATAACTATAACCATGTTTATATCGTGTCCAGTAACTTTCAAGAAAAAACTAATATAGTAGAACCTCCGTAAGTTGACCACCCAAGGGCGAAAAAAAATGGTCAACATAGGGAGGTGGCCAACATATGGAGGTCCATCTCCCGTAAATTAACGTGCACGGTGACCAACCAGGGTATTAAAATTTGGTCAACTTACGGAGGTGGTCAACATATGGAGTAGTCAACTTAGGAGGTTCTACTGTAAATGTGGACACTACTGCCAGCTAACGACAGTTTTTTTTAAAGTTAAAAAAAATGAACTAGAACCATGTCAGGGTTCCCCAGAAGTTTCATTTTCAACTTCCCTGACTTTTCCAGGTTTTAAAAAAAACTTTCACTGACCAATGACAACGTGAAAAATTGACATTTTCCTAAAATTGACAATGACAAATATTTTTTAAACTTTACTAACGACAATTTTAAAAATTAACGTAGAATTTGTTTTAAAAATTAAAAAAAAAATTGCGTTGATAATTTTTTTTAAATAGGAAAAATTTTGTATTCTGAAAATGTTAAAAATTTGTGCTCGGAAAAAGTGGAAAATTTTGCAATTTTATCCTCGGAAAATGTGCAAAATTTGTAGTCGTAAAACGTGGTAAATTGTGCAAATTTCTACTCTGAAAACGTGGAAAAATTTTCAAATTTCTACTCGGAAAACGTGGAAAATTGTAAATTTGTACTCGGAAAACGTGGAAAATTTTGAAAATTTGCACTCGGAAAACGTGGAAAATTGTGCAAATTAATACTCGCAAAACGTGGAAAATTGTACATGGAAAACGTGAAAAGTTTTTTCAACTTTCTACACGGAAAATGGGTCCTGAGCTAACCTTGTAGAAGTATTAATTTTAAATCGCCATGATTGCGTTGAATTTCCCTGACTTTTTCAAATAAAACCATTCTTCCCTGACAATTTCAGGTAATTTTCCAGTTCCCGGACGTTTCCAGGTTTTCCAGGTCTGGGGAACTTGAGAAAAACATGCAAACGCTACTCGCAAAATAATAATAAATAATTAAACGGAAAAAGTTTATGAATGAGGTGTGGACATCTCATGGATAATCTGCAAATTTTACATAAATATTTCCCCGCTTACTCATTGCCCGACAACTTTCTAAATCCTTATGATGAATCACAGGAAACGGCAGAAAAAAGATAACGATTTTTATCATCAGCTGCTAATTTTCCACGTTTCTTATTTATGATTCATGAGATGATCTAAAATGTTCAAATATTGAATATTCAATCATCCAGATACTGAATAGGTCAACATTTCACCAAATTTCGTTACACTTTCAAAATTCAAACAAGCTCCGAAATGTGTCATCACGCCATATCCCAAATTTCATCTTACTTTTTAACACGCACCCTGTATACAGTTGATACAGGGCCAGGGCCGTATTATCCATAAGGCTGACAAGGCTCAAGCCTAGGGGCCCACCAAAATAAGGGGCCCATGATCATTC
>JAQGBX010005164.1:0-14116 GCA_034698745.1 Megaphyllum sjaelandicum | reverse complement strand
TTTTTGTTGAAAGTTTGAAATTCTTGGAAAATATTCTTGAAAAACAAGACATTTTTGGAAATTTTCGTTGAAAGTTTGAAATTCTTGGAAAATACCAAAGTTTTTGAATAATTTTCTCTGAAAAGAATTTTTTTTTTTACAAATTTCGGTTGAAAAATAAAAGACATATATTTGGAAATTTTTGTTGAAAGTTTGAAATTCTTGGAAAATATTCTTGAAAAACAAGTCATTTTTGGAAATTTTCGTTGAAAGTTTGAAATTCTTGGAAAATACCAAAGTTTTTGAATAATTTTCTCGAAAAACAATTTTTTTTTACAAATTTCGGTTGAAAAATAAAAGACATATATTTGGAAATTTTTTTGTTGAAAGTTTGAAATTCTTGGAAAATATTCTTGAAAAACAAGACATTTTTGGAAATTTTCGTTGAAAGTTTAAAATTCTTGGAAAATTTTCTTGAAAAATATCAAAGTTTTGGATAATTTTCTTAAAAAATACTAGTTTTGGAAGATTTTCTCGAAAATTAATTTTTTTTTACAAATTTCGGTTGAAAAATAAGACATATTTGGAAATTTTCGTTGAAAGCTTGAAATTCTTAGAAAATATTCTTGAAAAACAAGACATTTTTGTAAATTTTCGTTAAACGTTTGAAATTATTGGAAAATATTCTTGAAAAACAAGACATTTTTGGAAATTTTCGTTGAAAGTTTGAAATTATTGGAAAATTTTGTTGAAAAACAAGACATTTCTGGAACATTTTCTTGAAAAACAAGACATTTTTGAAAATTTTCCTTGAAAGTTTAAAATTATGATTGGAAAAGTAAGAAATTTTCATACAAAAGTTTAAAATTTTACATTTAATATTAGACGTATAAAAAATGGTAAATTTTTGAGCGACAATTTGAAATTTCTATCGGGAAACTAAGAAATTTTAAGATGAAAGTTTCAAGCGTGATTAATTTTGCGTAAAGGTTTGAAATTTTGTGTTTAAATTAGAGAAATTTTATTATAAAAATAATAAATGTTTTGCGAAATTTTGCAAATTTTTAATGAAATTCGTTCAAAAATGATAAATTCTCGCCAACAGCCAAAATTTACGAAATCACAAATTTCAAAGCCCGAGTCTTAGGGGGATCCCCTTAAGGTGTCGTAAGGGGGTCACGGTTATGTGCAATAATCCAAAATGATAAATCGAATAAAAAGAAAAAGAAAACAAGATGGCCCCCTGGTGGAGTGTTGCTCGTAAATCAAGGGGGGCGTGTCTAAGGGGGACCCCCTTAAAGTCCAGGTGGTCAATATTTTGGGAGAAAAACAAAAAGGTGCTGACAAGTTCACTCTCGAGATTAGCATAAGACGCCCACCAGATGGCCTCAATTCGAAGAGTGGTTAAGGGGAAATCCCCTTAATCCCCTTAACCCTCCTCAAATTACGACATTCAATCGAACAGGTGCGAGGCGGATGCGCAACAGGTGCGAGACACCGGTAACCCATAAAAATAACCAGTTTTTCGTATAACCGCAGGATGGCACATTCGCATCACTGGCTCTTTTTTGCCCCTTACTCGGATTACCAATTCTTCAACCGTACGCGTTAGGGTTAGGCGCAGAATGGCACGTGTTTCCGATTGCGTGAATACGAGTCAAGGGCTGGTAGGGATAGCCGCAGAATAGCACCTACGCGTAATTGGTCTTTAGGCTGGTAGTAGGCCTAAATAATACTCATTAAATTGATTTTATTAAATTCGTATCAAAATTTCTAAATTAACTTATAGCAAATTCATGACAATATTATAATCAAATAAACTCGTATCAAATTGATTTTAAATTCAAATCAAAATCATATTAAATATACATCAAAATCATATCGAATTAATATTAAATTTAGATGAAATTAATACTGAATTAATATGAAATTTAAATTTAATTCATTTCAAATTAATATTAAATTTATGTTAAACTCGTAACAAATTCATTTTATATTCATATCAATTTTATTTAAACATATGACATTTATATCAAAATTAATAATACAATTATATCAAATTGATATTCAACTTAAATGAAATTTATATTAAAGTAATATCAAATTAATATTAAATAGAAATGAAATTTATATCGAATTATTATTAAATTCAAATCTGATTCATATTAAATTTAAATTAAATTCATATTAAACCCGTACCACAATTCATTTTATACTTAGATCAAAATCTTTAAAAAAATTAATATTAAAATTACATCAATTAATTCAGATTCAATTTAAATGAAATTTATATTAAAGTAATATCAAATTAATATGAAATTGAAATGAAATTCATATCTAATTATTATTATTAAATTTCAATTAAATTCATATTAAACTCGTACCAAAAATCATTTTATTTTCAGACCAAAATCATATAAAATGTATACGAAATTAATATTAAATTTTAATTAAATTCATATAAAATTATATCAAATTAATATTAAATTTAAATGAAACTCGTATGAAAGTACATGTAACATTACATTTAATTCATATTCATATCAAATTAATGTGAAATTAATATCATATTTAAGTCAAATTTGTATTAAATTCACATCAAATTTATAATAAACTAATATTAAATTGGTGTTAAGAAACTCAAATTCCAATTAAAACGAAGATTAAAAAATGAATAAAACTAGGTTTAATCGATGTTTTGGTCGTACACTAACACTAGGTGTCGCATCGAGCGCCATGACCTAGAACGACCACCAGATGGTGTACGTGTGACGTCATTCAACTAGTTTCAAATCTATTTATAAAGCCAGGTGGCGCCACTTAGCGTCTACAGCTGGCTCTCTATCTACAGCCATTGGCCAGCGCCATCTGCGGGCAAATAAGCCAAGCATCTAGCAAATTTAATAAATACAATTTGAGGTGAAACAAACTGCGATTTTTCGATAAAAATTCCGCAAAAATTTCACCAAATTTCGACAATACTATTCTCGCGAAATCTCGCTATTTATAAAATGTTTGACGAGTTGCGGATATTTTTAACAGAATTTTTTTTGCTTTAAAAATTTGCTTATAATTTCCGAGAAATTTTTTTTCTATACGTTTTCGTAAAAATTCTGAATAATTTTCCGGAAAAAAGTAACATTTTTTTGTAAAAATTGGCCAACATTTTAGGTACAAAAAAAAACGTTCTTTTTAATTTTTGGTAAAAACTATAGCAACAATAGGCCCTATGTTGTCGTGAATTTTTCTAAAAATTTGACTTATTTTTTCAAAAAGTTGTCGCGAATTTTTTAAAGAAACTTTCTTTCAGGAAATTTGTTACAAATGTTTACGAAAATAAAAAATTCCGGAAAATTGTCGTGAATTTTAACGCGAAAATGTTATCGCGACAATTTTCCGGAAATTTTTTTAAAATTTTCGTAAAAATTTCGCGAAAATTTCGTAAAAATTCTGAGAAAAAAATTTCAACAAACATTTTCAGACTTTTCAGAAAATGCAAAATTTATAAAAACCATGTTACTTTCTCTTCCACAAACTCGTAAAATAAAAACAATTGCTTAATCTTTTCAATAAGCTTGACCACTGTCCATTCGCGTTCGAATTGTCCGAATTAGTCATCTAATTAACGATTAACCTAATTAACGATAGATTAATTGTTCGATGGGTCATTAATTAGTGGCCTAGCGACACCCATTTCAATGACCACCCCTTGACCACTAGCCTTCTTGACCACCCCTTGATCACCCCCCTCCCTTAACCCCCTTTGAATCTATCCTAAATAATTTCTATTTTGGAAACGGGGTCGCAAAAACGAAATTTAGGTTTTTGGTTTTTGGGGTTTTTAACTTTTTTTTATTTTATTCGATTGGGTTTTTTTTAATTTAAAATATTTTACTAAATTAAGACTAAGAATGAGGTCTCCGATTGGCCCATTTTTGTTTGGGTCAATCAAAAGGTCAAAGGTCAGTGTTCGAAAAGTCAACGTCAGCAATTAATTAATGCTCAACGTGGAAATATTTTTAATTTAATCAATTTAAATTACTTTTTTTAAATTAAAATAAGTAACGTACATGAAGGCCAGTGTTCATTAAATCTTGATCAGCGAGGGTCAAGATAATCAGCGTTCACAGTCTTGACCAGCCATGGTCAAGATGATCAGCGTTCATAAGACTTGACCATGACTGGTCAAGTGACCAGCGAAGGTCAAGATGATCAACGTTCACACAGTCTTGACCAGCCATGATCAAGATGATCGATCAGCGTTCATAAAACTTGACCAGCCATGGTCAATTAAGATGATCAGCGTTCACAAAGTCCTGACCAGCAATGGTCAAGATAATCAGCGTTCACAGTCTTGACCATGCAGTCATGGTCAAGATGATCAGCGTTCATAAGACTTGACCAGCCATGGTCAAGATGATCAACGTCCATAAAGACTTGACCAGTGATCGATGGAAAAGATGATCAGCGTTCATTAAATCTTGACCAACGAGGGTCAAGATAATCAGCGTTCATAAAGTCTTGACCAGCAATGGTCAAGATGATCAGCATTCACACAGTCTTGACCAGCCATGGTCAAGATGATCAGCGTTCATAAGACTTGACCAGCCAAGATCAAGATAATCAGCGTTCATAAGTCTTGACCAGCGATGGTCAAGATGATCAGCGTCCATAAAGACTTGACCAGTGATCGATGGAAAAGATGATCAGCGTTCACAGTCTTGACCAGCCATGGTCAAGATGATCAGCGTTCATAAGACTTGACCAGCCATGGTCAAGATGATCAGCGTTCATAACTCTTGACCAGCGATGGTCAAGATGATCTGCGTATGTTCACACAGTCTTGACCATGCAGTCACGGTCAAGATGATCAACGTTCACACAGTCTTGTCCAGTCATGGTCAAGATGATCAGCGTTCATAAGACTTGACCAGTCATGGTCAAGATGATCAGCGTTCGTAAGTGTTGACCAACGATGGTCAAGATGATCAGCGTCCATAAAGACTTGACCAGTGATCGATGGAAAAGATGATCAGCGTTCATTAAATCTTGACTAGCGGGGGTCAAGATGAACAGCGTTCACACAGTCTTGACCATGCAGTCATGGTCAAGATGAGCAGCGTTCACACAGTCTTGACCAGCCATAGTCAAGATGATCAGCGCTCATAAAGACTTGACCAGTCGGATTCTCAAAAACACCAATAGCACGTACATGTATCAGAAAAAAAGTAATTGAATATATAAACTTGTAAAATTCGTACAGAATAATTGACCACTGGTCAGCCCCCTTCCCAAAGACACGTTCAACAAACGAGGTGCATGAAAACAGCGTGCAACAAAAAACATACCCTACGTACAATTAGGAAAATTCATCAAAACTCACCATCTTCTGCAAAGTGGTCAAGTCTTGCACGTCCTCGATGGTCGTATCCGGCTGGTCATCCTCTTGCTGAACACGGGTCGTACTGCTCAGGCCATCGAACTTGGTGAACATGGGGGCGGTGGCTCTGAGACTCCGGATTTTTGTCCCCGTCGATGCTTGACCGATGCAAGCCTTCAACATGTTGCTGCTGGCAAGGATCTTCTCCGTGTTGGCCAATGCCGTAGCAGCGGCCGGAGACACTGTCTTGGTAGTGGATTGCCCCGACACAGTTTGACTCTGGACAACACGTGTATTCGATGGCTCCGGAGCCACAACCGTAGAAATTGCACTTCGGCTCATGGCATTAGAAGATTCTGGCACGGAAGATTCTCGGTCATCCGGTCTGTCCACGGCCAAAGTCGGAGACAATATTTTGGAAGTGGACTGCCACGAGAATGTTTGACTCTGGACAACAGTTGCTGATGGCTCTGTAGCAACAGCAGGAGATGTGACACTTCGGTGATCGGAATCTGTGGAATCTGCAGAGGATGATTCTTGGTCATCCGTCGCCGTGGTCGAAGCATCCGAAGAAGAGCTTGCGTACGATTCATCGGATGCATCATCCGACCCCGACGAAGACTTTGATGACAGTTCTAAATCCTGAGTTTCGTTGGTGGAAAATCCAGCTTCTTGAACATCAGAGTCAGGATCTTGCAAATGCGCAGGTTCTGGATAAGATTTTAAAGCTGTAGAATCCCAGGAATTAGGTTTGGAATCTGCTTCGTTGGCGTAACGGCTTTCTGGAGTTGCTTGAGCAACTATGAAGCGTTCCTGGAGCAGAATAGATCCTGGCTGGCTCTCATATTTATTAGCAGATTCTGCCTTTGGGAGATCACGGACAATGCTAGAAGATGTCAATGGTTGTTCTCCAGTAACGTCCACTCTTGGTGAGCTCCAAGTACAATCTTGCTTCTCCTTGATCTCGTTATTCTCTAGAGATTCTGCCTTCGGGAGATTGCGAACAAGGCTGAAAGATGTCAGTAATTGCTCTTCAGCAAGGTCCGCTCTTGGTGAGCTCCACGTACAGTCTTGCTTCTTTTTGATCTCATAATTCTCTAGAGATTCTGTCTTTGGGAGATCACGGACAATGCTGGAAGATGTCAGAATTTGCTCATCAGGAAGGTCTGCTCTTGGTAAGCTCCAAGAATGATCTTGCACTTTCTGGATCTCATTTTTTTCGAAATCTTTCGCTGTTGGGAGATCACGGACATTGCTGGGCGAAGCCTTATGCTCTGAAGCGCCATCCTCAGTGCCGAACTTTTCCTGCAACATACTTGAAATGTGATTATCATTTGTAATGACAGTCATTGATGGTTTCTGAACAAGACTTTGTTCTTTGATCCAAGAACCGGATTGTTTGGGGCTTTCACTTTCCTTTGACAAAGGTTCGTTGAAACTAGATTGACCTTTACGATATTCATCAGCCTCTGGTTTCTCTGGAAACGCATCATGTTTGTCATCGCCCACATCGTATTTGCCTGTATGCTCTAAAATTGCTGAGACAACGAAACCAGAAGTATTCAAGGATCTGCTCACGTTTAGTTCCATGTCTAAATCCTCGCTGCTTCCGCCACTGTCTGAAGAACTGCTGGACTTCTCTTCATAAAGGGACCTACAAGACTGCTTACCAACATCATGTCCTTCAGCTCGGGATGCGCCATTTGATCTCTGCTGGTGACCAAGGCCATCCGCATCATGCACCGGACGCTGAAAGACAGGAACAACAGGCTGTACACGGACTTCAACATTTGATTGCTCGAGGTCTTCGAGATCCTCGACTCGGTCGCTACCACCACCTATCCCTTCATCGTCCTCAAAGAAATCTGAATCCACATTAGCGCCAGTCACCGG
The DNA here is from genome assembly GCA_034698745.1 of Megaphyllum sjaelandicum. Classification (NCBI taxonomy): domain Eukaryota; kingdom Metazoa; phylum Arthropoda; class Diplopoda; order Julida; family Julidae; genus Megaphyllum; species Megaphyllum sjaelandicum. The sequence continues at coordinate 6,864 of JAQGBX010005164.1, read as the reverse complement.
AGATGACTCAGCAGTCAAGTTAGAGTCTTCGTGGAAGCCGCTCTCACCGACAGTACCTTCCGAATCAGCTTCTTGAGGAAGATGACGGTGGCCTGGCTGCAATTCCTCATCATGACCTTCTTCTTGTTGATGAAGACTACTTCGGGAAGTCTCCTGACTGCTTAGAAAACTTCCCCCGCTTCTTTGAGAAGCCTCCACACTGCTTCGGGAAGATTTCTCGCTGCCTCGAAAACCTTCCAACCTTTGCTTTGCTTCCTCACGGCTTCCAAATACCTCCGAGGATTCAGAAACTGCTAAAGCTACCTCGAGATCAGCAGAAACCTGAGAAGTCACGTCTTGCTCACTGTCCAAGAAGAAGTTCTCGCTTTCATTGGAATTGCCATCCAGCCCTCCGAAATCATTGTCCATGGATTCCTGGAAGCGGCAATGTCCTTGGCTGCTGGACAGAGAAGAAATATCAGTGTTAAAAATCAACTCCTCTTCACTGACCTCCCTAACCATCCTTGCTGAACCACGGCCATTGCCGTTGTTCATTGAAGTCGTTGAACGGCCATCGTTGTTCGACGGAGTCATAGACCGGCCATTGCCATTGTTCGTCGAAGTCGGCGAACGGCCATCATTGTTTGTCGGAGTCGTAGACCGGCCATTGGCGCGATGCTTCGGCAACGGCAGATGGGATTGCTCAGCTGCTCCGGATGATCTCATCTTCGGGATCTTCGATTGGACATTGGCACTTCCGTTCTTCTGGACCTCCGGAACTCTGGACTTCGGCGTTGAGGTCAGCAGCGTGTTCGGTCTGGAGAAGGATGTCGGAGTCCGTAGCTTGGACTTCTTGGATTGTCCTTGTCCCGCTGGGCCAACGGAGGACTTTGCAGGCACCGAAGAGGCATTGGCACTTACGGGAATTGATGTCTGTACGGGAAGAGGAGCTGGAGCAGGAGCAGGAGCTGGAGGAGGAGGAGGACTCTCTGGACTTAAGGGCTCCGGACTGGCTGGACTGTTACCTCTGAGGGGGATCCGAGAACGTTTCCGGCTCTCCGGATTGCTGCCGTTGCTCTTGCGGGTTGGAATCTTGGTGCCTCTCTTCTTGCTGGCGCTTGGCGGACGCTGTTGGTTTTCCGTGGACGAATTCATCGTGGACAAGGGGCTTCAGGAGTCAATGGGAGCGGTGAAATCTAGAAAAGTAAAGAAGCAAATGTTGAAGAATGGTAGAAATTTAGGGGAAAACGTTAGGAATTTCATAAAAAAAGTCGGAAATTTTGCAGAAAGCATTGGAAATTACGGAAAAATTGTCGGAATATCTAGTGAAATTGTTAGAAACTTTGGAAAAACCCTTCGAAAATTTGGAGAAAACAATGGAAATTATGGGAAAATTGTTGGAATATTTGGTGTAAACGTTGGAAATTTTGGATAAAATCGTTCGAAACTTTGAAATGAACGTCCAAAATTTAGGGAAAATTTCTGCAATTCTAGAAAAATAAAGTCTGCAAGTTTATAAAGATTTTCGAGTTTGGAAAAAACATGTTGGAAATTTAAAAAAAGGTCACAAATTTTACTTAAAAAATGTCAAAGTTTTTGAAAAAATAACGAAAAAAAATTTAAGAAAAATGTTCCGAGATTCAAAAAAATATATCGCAACATAACAAAAAGCTTCTTTAATTTTTCATAAAAATTTCGCAATTTTAGAAAAACAAAGTCATTCAAACTTTTTCAACATTTTTATATAAAAAACGACAGTTTTGAAAAAACTTTTCAAAATTATTCAAACAACTTACATCTTGAAAAATTTCTCAACATGCAAACAATGTAAATTTCGAAAAACGTACCAATTTTTAAAAAAACGTAAATTTTGACAAACTTCCCAATTTTAAAAAAAACGTATTTTTTTAAAAATGTCCCAATTTTCAAAAAAACTAAATTTTGATAAACATTTGCCAATTTTGAAAAAACGAAAATTGTTAACAATTTCTTAACATTCAAAAAACGCAAATTTATGAAAAAAAAATATTCAATTTTCAAAGTAACGTAAATTTTAAAAAAACTATTTTCCAAAAAACGTAAATTAAAAAAAAAATTATTATTTTCATGAAAAGTTAATTTCGAAAAAACCTTCAATTTTCAGAAAAACAAATTTTGATCAATCATAAAATTAAACAAAAAAAAGTTTATTTACCATAAAAAAACTTGTCAAAATTTCAAAAAAACAACAACATTTAAATACTTAAAATGCAAATCACGATAATTGAAATATCGGAAACATTCTATTTAATTCATTATCAATTATAAATTATTCATTTTTGATTAGTTTAAAAATCAACAGTTGTTTTATTATCCAATTAGTAAATCAAATTAAGATATTCCGAGAAAACAATTTTTTACGTCAAATTCTCGAATAATTTCTTTTTTAAAAATTGAATTCCTGTTCGGTCATTTTGAAGTTGGCCGAAGCGCTTGACCATCAATTAATTCGTTTCGAGAAATCTTATCAAAAATTCAATTGCTGGGGAATTTCCCATTTATAAAACTCTTTGATTCGCCGACTAATTATCCAAATTAAAATAATAGCCGCCATTATCTTTAAAATGTTTTCGAGAAACTTGATTTAAAATTTTTTTTAAAAATGAGCTCATCGATATTTTCAAGTTTGATGTCATCATCATCAAAAATAAAAATAAAAATGAAATAAAAACAAGTTTCGTTTTCCAGCTCAATTATTTTAAAGAGTTTTTTCAAATCACGACTTTTGAAGCCCAAGTTCAAAAACAACTTTCTCGAAGCACGACTCGCCAAATTTACCATTTAAAAAATTGCAAAATTTAAGCATGAACAAATTTTGCAAATTTATAATCGGAAAATGTGAAAAATTTTGCAATTTTGTCTTCGGAAAACGTGGATAATTTTGTAAATTTGTACTCGGAAACGTGGACTATTTTCAGGGAAATTGTTCAGATTTGTATTCGAGAAACGTGGCAAATGTTGCAAATTTGTACTCGCAAAACGTGGCAAATGTCGCAGCTTTTATACACGAAAAACGTGGAAATGATTGCAAATTTGTACTCGGAAAACGTCGAAAAATTTGCAAATTTGTATTTGAAAAACGTGAAAAATGTTGAAAAATTATACTCGGAAATCGTGGGAAATTTTGCAATTTTGTCTTCGGAAAACGTGGGAATGATTGCAAATTTGTACTCGGAAAACGTCGAAAATTTTGAAAATTTGTATTTGGAAAACGTGGAAAATGTTCCAAATTTTGTACTCGGAAAATGTGGGAATGATTGCAAATTTGTACTTGGAAATCGTGGAATATTTTGCAAATTTATATACTCGAAAAACATGAGAATTATTGCAAATTTGTCTTCGGAAAACAGGGATAATTTTGTAAATGTGTACTCGGAAACGTGGATTATTTGGAAATTTTCTATTCCGAAAACGTGGGAAATTTTGCTACTTTGTCCTTGGAAAACGTGGAAAATTTTGCAAACTTGTCTTCGGAAAACATGGGAAATTGTGCACATTTTTACTCGGAAAACGTGGAAAATGTTTAAATTTTACCTTCGGAAAACGTGGATAATTTTGCAATGTTGCACTCGGAAAACGTGGGAACTTTTTCAATTATGTACTTTGATAACGTGGGAACTTTTTCAATTTTGTCTTCGGAAAACAAGGAAAATTTTGCAATTTTGTCTTCGGAAAACGTGGGAAATTGTGCAATTTCGTATTCGGAAAACGTGGAAAATTAGGCAAATTTGTATTCGGGAAATGTGGAAAATTTTGCAGTTTTGTACTCGAAAAACATGGTAAATTGAGCAAAGTTTTATAGTCGGGAAACGTGAATAATTTTACAAATTCTTTCTTGGAAAACGTGGAAAATTTTGCAAATTTGTACTCGAACAACGTGAAAAATTACGAAATTTTGTACTTTAAAAACATGAGAAATTGTGCAAATTTTGTACTCGAAAAAAAGGTAAATTGTGTAAATATTTACTCGGAAAACGTGGAAAATTTTGCGATTTGTCCTCGGAAAACGTGGAAAATGGTGTAATTTTGTAATTGGTAAACGTGCAAAATTTTGCAAATTTGTACTCGGAAAACGTGGAAAATTTTGCAAAAGTTGTTTACGGAAGTTGTTAAAAATACGCAAAATTCTCAGCAGAAAAAGTTGCAAATTCGTCATTTAAAATAACAGAGTGCTAAATAGAAATGCTTCGTTAGAAAGTGCTATTAGTACTTAAGCGTGGATAAGTCATTAAACGTGTATTTGAAAAAGGATCCATCTTTCATTTGAGGAAGTGGAATTAAAAAAGTGCGAACGAGTTGTTCTTAAGTTGAAGGAGGAAGTCATTAAAAACTATACTTAAAATCCCGAATATATTTTCATAAACAAGTTTCATAAGGTCATTAAAAAGTCATCAAAACAGAGTACTTTTTGCACTTTTTGTACTCATAAGCACGACTTTTTGTCCATAATTTGTCCATAAACTCATGGTACAAACTCAAACTGGTGTAAGAGTGAACTAATGGCGAATTCGGCTCATCACACCAGGTGCAGTTACAGTTTCTTGTGGGTGTAGACCAATGAGGTCAAAAGTGTTGCGCGATGCGACCTCTAGACGCCTTGACCGATTATAATCCGCCATGTTGGATGCACCGCTGCCACCAGCTGCCTTGTTGGTGGCAGCGGAGCACACCCGGTGCACACCTGGTGCACGGGGTGTATTCAGTCGAAAGGTAAACGTAGGGTGCACCCATTTCTGCGAAGTATGCACCATTTCCGATCCGAGTGGAACGTGTGCAGAAACATGCACCCTGTGCACGGGGTGTATCCAGTCGAAGAGTGCACGTATAGAGTACACCCATTTCTGCGAAGTGAGTACCATTTCCGAGCCGAGTAGAACAGGTGCAAAAACATGCACCCGGCGCATGTGGGTGCACAGGGGGAATCCAGTCGAAGAGTGCATGTATAGGGTGCAACTATTTCTGCGAAGTATGCACCATTTCCGAGCCGAGTGGAACGGGTGCAAAAGCATGCACCCGGTGCACGTGGGTGTAGACTTTTTCGGTAAGCCAGGTTCGCCGTTAGGTAAACATTTTTCACCATAGAACCTACTGTAAGGTCCAAAGGTCACTATTAAAAAGTTACAAGGCCAAATCTGCATCTGCTTCCTCCTCGACTCATATACCACATCTTTTTGGAGGAACAGTTGCCACAACTCTTGAAATCTGTCCCTTTGGCAATTCGTAATGCCATGTGGTTCCAACATGATGGGGCCCCTGCCCATTGCATCAGGGATGTGCGGCATCATCTCGATGCTACTTTTAGGGCCCGATGGATTGGCAGAGGTGGGCCTGTTGCTCGGCCCCCTACGTCTGCAGATTTGTCATGACTGGATTTCTTCCTACGGGGACAAATGAAGAACGTAGTGCATAAGACTCCAGTGGACCCGCGAGAAGGTCTTGCAGCCGGAATTGCGGTTGCTGCGGGCAATGTAAATGACATGCAGGGCATCTTCGAAAGAGCGCGTCAATTGTCAGGGTGAGGAGTCGCGCGTGGTGCGACCCTGGTGGTTCAAGGGTCCTATATAAGAGGGCACGAGCTAGGCCTTGGCGCCCTAGCCCTTCGTTAACCTGGGCAGTGGCGGGTCGTGTCCACGCTCGGTTGTGCGATCGTTGTTCGTGTTCGCTCGGCGATCTCTTTGCGCCGCGGCCGAAGCTATTGTCGTTGCCTCGGCCGAGGTTCTCGTGCGATATTGTTTCCGAAGCTACTTTGGTAAGTTTTGTTTCTTGGGCTTTGTTTTCCCATTCATACGAATAAATCTACCTTTGAGCTACGCTCTCTCTGTTTGTGCCCTTTCTCTCGTCGGCGACGTGCTGTTGAGGCATTTCACAATCGATGAATCGCCGATGTGTGGCTAGCGTTAATTGTAATGGTAAAAAGATTGAGCATTTGCCGTGAAACATTGTAATAAACACGTAATTGTCGAAACATTATGTGCCAACATTAATTACATGTAGACCGTTCTGTGTTAACGTTAATTCCACGTAACTTTTTAATAGTGACCTTTGAGCCCTAGGTTCTACAGTGAAAAATGTTTACCTTAGTTCACTCTAAAGCCGTCGCCAGACGATGCTACGAACACCCTCCAACGTTCCAACGTAGCATCGTGTGACTGGAGTTCGACCCTACGAGGTTCGAATGTCAAACGTCCAACATTCATTCGTGTTGGAAGATGTTCCGCCTGTTGTCGGTATTTTAGACCCAAGCCAAAGGACGTCTCGAAGATTCGAACAAGCCATTCGTTTGTGTTGGATGCACGGCTACACGAATCAGGCTACTCGAGGAAAGTTAGATTTGAAAATACGGCACGTTCAAAGTTCTATTTTTTAGAATGTGAATTCTAATGTTGAAAACTAAAAAAATGCTCAAAAATATGCGCTCGACGTTTCGGACACGCATAAAATTGGTAAGATTCCACTTATAACTTTCCTCGCCTCAAACGTTGGATCAAATGTTTGGCCATAAAGAAATGTCACACCGTGTAGCAGAACACTTGCCTCAAATAAATGGTGGAATGTTTTAACTCAAACGTGTGGTCAAATGTTTGTGTCAAGGCTGGACGCATCGTCTGGCGCCGGCTTTACCTTAGTTCACTCTAACACCAGTTATAGTTTCAATTCAATTCAACACAGTACCCTACTATCAGTAAATAAATACCATGTGGTATGGGGTGTAATCCATCAACCCAAATTATTCGGTAGTTACCACCGCATTAGTGTGGACCCTTATTTGGTGAAGCTTAAGGCTATCCTTTGGAAGAGAGTTCCAACGTCTAATGGCATGCAAGAAATAAGACCAATAAAATGGAT
>JAQGBX010005163.1:0-14117 GCA_034698745.1 Megaphyllum sjaelandicum | reverse complement strand
GTTTGAGCGGCAGTGCGCGAAGTGTACTTCCGGCCAATGTTTTCACATAGCCAGTGCTTCAGAAAATTCAAGTGGTGAGTAGCTGCTGATTCGCATGACGACCCCCATTGTCACATTTTGTTTGTTGCATGTTTATGGAGACGATATCCTCACCCGCTGTCAAAAGCTGAAGGTCGTCCCACGAACAGAATAGACGCAGAATGACACATAACAGTTCACGTGTTTACGTTGGAATGTTCAACCTCTGGTAGAGTTGTGTGTGCTCTACCAGGTAGATGAGTATGACAAAACACATCACACATGAACCAAGATAAATTACTCATTAATGACCTAACATGAACTTAACTTAGCTCATACATAAATTCTTATGTGCTCCATTGTTATGAGATTACCAACGTGTATTTTTACTCGATATTCGAAACTTTGTTTACATACATGTATTGCTTAACAGATTATAACATTTAAACAACACGAAAATAAAGTTTAAAATATTGTATTAAAATAATAAGTTTAAAAATATCGTTTCTGATTAAACGCTGATGGTCGTGTCTACTCCTTTATTAAAAATATCGTATTAAAATAAAAAGTTTAAAAATATCGTATTAAAATAAAAAGTTTAAAAAAACACTTGCTTGATGTCTCTCAAAACTTATTATCTGGGCTCATTATAAATTTAACTGAATTTATGAAGAACAATGTTAAGCATAAATCTTTTATTACTTTTATGTCATTTGCGAACCTAAAATGAATGTATAGGCATATTTCTCTCGAAAAAAAAAAGCAAAATTATCACGAAGATAAAAACGTCAAGATAAGCAGCTTGACGACAGCAAATTTATGCAAAGTACAATCTACGAGAAGTACATTTTTTAATTTGCATTTTTATTAGAAAGTCATAAATCCTCATAAAACTTTTGATTGGTATTTCGCTTTTTATCGCATTTTTTTGCATCATCCGTATCTCTCAATCAGCAAGCAACCATTCGCCCTCTTTGTACACCATTTTCTTGGCCATTTTTCACCAGAATAGTTGTCGTTATTTTACGCGGTTCCCATACTACCCACTGGCTATTTATGGGTGACACGTTTAATACCAAAACAGAATTAATGCCTCCATAACGCTGCGTCTTCATTCCAGTCTGCAGCGACACTGAACGTTTCAATGTCAACTGACCAGACTTTATGGGCGTCCTGTCAACGATTGCTATCAAAAAGTTATCACATTCCTCCCGAACGAGCTCGCATCCACGTGGGAAGATTGCGGAACATAAATTATGACCCGCATTAAACCCAGAGTTACAACCTTTCCTTCTCAGTTACAACATTCAACACCGCTCTTTATCAGTATCTAGGGATCCCGCATCGGATGAAATAAATTGAATGAGTTTGTTTAACGATAGGCATTCAGTTATGTAATTATATTTTGGGCGCGTTAGTGCAGGAAGCCTTATTGGAACAGGAAATTTCCCCACAAAAAAATAAATAATATGCCCGTTAACTTCATAAAAGATGGACAAATATTAGTATTACCAGGGTTACGTCAAAAGTGATGGGCGATCAAAGACATTTTAATCGGCCATTCCAGTTGTTATGGAGGGCGACAATGTATACTTTAAAGTTCGTTAAATCAGAAAGAAAATGATGCAATTTGAGACTAGTGATCGGGAATTAAGTTTGTTCTCGGGGGCCGCCCATCAATAAGTGAATGCATACATGTATATACAGTAGCTATGTCCGTTAAAAGTTTCGCATGTTTAAACAAACTTGCATAATCAAGTACTCATAATATCACTTGACAGTCATGAAACCCATGCTTTTTCTGAATTTGAATGTTTCTTATGTTAAGTTTCCTTGGCTTCTTCCCTTTAAATTGGTAAATGTGTACATGTACTCCCTTGTATAGCAAGATAAGATTTTGCATAAAATAAGAAAGAAATGTGTTTTCTCCTTTCGATAAAAAGAAATATATAGGACCCCCCAGCTAGTTTTTTCAGTAAATCCATGTTGGGTCATATTGGGAAGTGAATGGGGATAAATGTGTCAGCATGTACTGTATATGCTCAGATTTACATATATCGAATAAATGACAATATATTTGATCATATATATGCTCATATTTTGCATATATTGACATAAACGACACAATATATAAGATCACGTATGCTAATATTTTGCATTTATTGGTATATATTCAACAATATGTACGAGCGTATCATCGTACATGTATGTCATCATATTTTACATACACTGACATGCATATAAATGATACAAATACATCCGATCATATCCTACTACAAGGTACATACAGTATATTTATTATATACATTTATGGTATATTTGATCATAATGTACAAAGCATACATGCAAATGCTATACATGCATCCATGGTAATACGTGTTTATTTTCTGTTATGTCCATCAATGTCAATTCCAAATGTTTAGCTATGTACTTGAATATCCCATATCTAATTTTTCCACCCATTTTTGATGCGAATACATGATGACGTCACTGTCAACCTGACTGATCTCGCACAAATGTTGGTGCAACTGTCATAACAACTCAAAAAATCATAAATCGCAAAAATTATTCCAAGTTTCCCAAACAACGTAAGAATCAAACTTATGATTTATGGCATTTTTTGCTAGAGGTGCCAAAGAAATCACAAGCTGTTTCAACTGGAAGCTGTAAAAAAAATTGAATTTAAATTGGGAAATTCCATCAAAGATGCTGCCTAAGTTCCTCTTGTGACGTCAGATGTTGCCAGAGCTGAACATCATGGATGCACGGGTTTCCAAAACAAGCTCAAAAGATGCATCGGAACAACAAGCGTTTCGAGCTCGAAATGTTTTTTAAAAATGGCCTATAGACCGAGTGCTTCGTATATCGGATACGATATGTAACTTTCTGGCCTCATTTCCAAACCCGGCAATTATTAAAAAGAAACAAAAACGTGGTTCTCGAGAGAATAACAATGGCCGTCCTGTGTGTCAGGATCAATAGACCAAATACCGTATCGAGAAAACGTGTAGGAGAGCATATTTTTCACATTTTTGGCAAACATTCAAATACGAGACAAAACCGTACGGAGGCTGATATTGAAATTGAGCAATTTATATTTATTAGACGGAAGAGGAGACGGCCCGAAGAATATATACGACCGCTGCTAGGTCCAAGTCGAAAATTAGCATTTTGGCAAAAAATCAACATTTTTATGGGTGCATTCAGCATATTTTTCAGCTAGTAAAAGTCTCCGCGAACACATCCTTGCACAGGGTGTATACCGGTTCGTGCAAAGGCGCCTTGTGGAAGCCAGGTGGCACCATTGATCAGCCTGTTAATCTGAGGTCTGCCCTGCAATTCTTGGTGTGAACAAGTAAGAACTTCCATTTGAAAACCCTGATGATGACATAATGTGTCATTATGCAGGTATTCGACAGGTCCACCTCAAATCCTGCTATAGCAGCGCCTCTTAAGGGCAGTTTAAACTTTAGATGCATCATTGCTGCACCCGAAACCGAACTCAAGTGCTCCTTGCATAAAATCATCACTTCTTTCGGACGCCTTTTCGACCTCATCTAAGTTGATTGATGATGCGATTCTGGGACGATCTCATGCGCACGTACTTGAGGTCGAGATTGAGATGGTGCTCTCAATTATCCCCGGCGCCCTAAATACCCTGCCTCAAGAGACCCCGCTCCGCGGGAGTTAATCTACTAGCCCGCCATAAATCTGGTTCAGGCAGAAATCTGCGAACCCAACCTTGATTTGGAGAACACAACTGCATAAGAAACGAGGAAACTAGGGCATGCGGATTGGCACGCTGCATATTAAATCCCTTCAAATGCTGAATCCAATACTTTTGTAAGACTATATAGTCCATTCATCACGCCTTAAAAGTTCTGTACGCTGTACCATGCTCCAATCTCTTTTCATATGCTGAGTACATTAGCGCCAGGCCTCTGTATATTTCAAAACAATCCACTGACCCAAATGATTAGGATGTAAATATCCAGGTATTATCCCACTCTGGAGACATTCATTTTCGGATACTATACCGTATACTATCTTGAGCAGAAAATGGCACTCTTCCAAGAAACGGAATTGAATCCATCTGTGTGTATGGAAGGGTCTTATCTATTCAATGAAGTGCCATGACCATGGGTTTAAACCAGTGCTATAGTTATATTCACCTTTAACAAAATGCCTACAGTGACGCCACCTTGTGCCTATTCGACATATTCATGCGCCAAACGGTAGCTGATGACCTTACGATATATCATCCATGTTATTTTGCAGTCCCTTCCTGGGTTGGATCCATGCAAATAGAAATGGAGAAAGGGGATAAGATACAGTATTTGGTAATAGCGACTCATTTCCAACGTCAAATCATAAATTAGGGATATTTTATCAATGCATTTCGCCCAAACATCTCTTTTTGAAGACTTAAACATCGCCAAATCTACTTTCAGAGCGCCATATAGTTATTAAAGGAACTAGTTTCTGCAATCGTTTGCTTGCTAATTAAGTTGACGTAAGATGTCTTCCTAGTGGCAGCACCATTTGTACATGTATTTTTTAAGGTTCCAGTGATCTAAGAACAAACTACATACTTGATTTAATCGGAACACGTGACAGGTTTCTGCATGGACTGACATGTAATTTCACAACTTACTGAAATGAATGAAAGGAAAAATACGAGTAGTTAATGTGATTTTTTTTTAAAAAAAAAAGCACAATGCACTGTAGCTTATACATTAAATATTAATTTTGTTAACTTCAACCAACGAGAAGAGCAGCTCCGGAACATATGAGAAATTTCCTGCAGGGTCTAATACCTTTTTGAAGATGTAACGTCCATGAATGAAAGAAAGCATACGAGCGCAGGCCATGTGATTTGGTAAAAAAAAAATCCAATGACTTATAAATGACCCAGCTGCTTGCCCTGACTATAATTTTTGGGGCATGAACAGACCCACTTCGATAATTCAATCAGCAATAAGTGTGCTTTCCAACAAAAAAAACCTACACATCCCAATCAGTTTAATGGCTCATGCGTGTTCTTCAGTTCTTTAGCGTTTCAGGAACATCACTAAAAAAATGGGATTTTCGAGTCTATATTTAGGTTAACGTTACAGGCCTATAAAATGCTATCTATACATCATCGGAGATGTAGGATGGCTACCCCGAAACCAATGCGGAGCAGCAGGTATATGCCCATACATCTTCCAAGATTTCTATCCTCTGGAAATGTATATGTCAATTCGGAAAATTGAATGAAAATCCCAAACACATCCAATGGAATTCTAGATTTCCACAGGCAAACAGCGTGCTTGAATTAATCCATATTGGACTGTCATGCGGGATAAGAATCAATACGCCTTACATGGTCCATATATCAAATTTCTTCAGACGGGTTGTACATAGAGCGAAGGGCGATTGCGAGTTCTCCCCTGAGCTGTTTCCTTATAGTCTGCATTCGGTTTATTGATTTTATTTGGCATAAAATAATTGTTGATGAGGTACATAACGCGTTTCAAAGTCCAGGAAGTAACAATGCAAGAAGTCATGCAATGCCATGGGGATTTGGCAAAAGGAAGTAATCATGGTGGAAAAACCTTTGTGGAAAAACTGACTACAAAATGATGGAAAGTGGCCAATAACCAAAAAACAAACTGCTGGAAACTGATCATAAACTAAAGACTGTTGGAAACTGATGCATTAACTGAAAATTGATGAAAAGGGATCGTAAACGGAAAACTGGTGGCAAAATGGTATCTCAGAAAACAAATATCCGTACAAAAGGTGCGACCAAACTGTTTGAGTGCTGTTCTTCTAGTATTTGAAACAAATATAAGTTTGCAGACATATTTGTAATCAGTTTGTAATCGTCATTTTTCCATATTGGAGAAGATAATAGCAGGAATAAGAAAAGAAATAAGCAGGAAATTCTGAAATTCAAATTTTCAAATTCCCCAAGTGCTTTTGAATACGCGTGCACTGAAGATAAAAATAAAAATTGTAATTTAACACTAACGTACTGTATATAAAATTGGAAAAAAATTGAAATTCTCAATTCTTATAGACATTACACGACGCTGAAAACTTAAAATTTATGTCTAAAACTATCTTCGGAAAATTCCAATAAATAGGCTACAAATGCACGCAAAAAAATGAGTAAAAGTCTTTTAAAGAAATAGATTCCTTGTACATGTACACTATATTATTCATTCATGATATAATAGAGGATTATCCAAGGAAAGTCATTTCTCAGCTTTTCGGAAAATATACAGTAGTACTATTTTAACGGTTTCTTTGGAAAAATTCGCTCAGTGTTAACTGTAAACGACTTATACAGTAGGCTATATGACTCCTGACACTGATTTAGCATCATCAGATTTATTTTAGGGATTTAAATTTGCTGCAAGACAAACGGAATTAAAATAGAGTCGATCTTGAGCAATATTTATAGTCGTTTTCCACTGCAGCATACCAGAATAAAATGCCACAAAGTTCCCTATCTGTGCACACATTGTATACTGTACATAGCCTACATGTGCTATAGAAGGATGAAGGAAGGAAGGAAGGCAGGAATTCTGCAGAAAGGCTAACAAATTTGTCTCTATCACTGCCTTTCGTCGCGATTTTAAACAACCAAATTTTCTCCTTCAGAGGAAATTGGTTATTTGCATAGAGGACACTAATTATAATTTGTTAGCTAAATAGGAAATTAGAATTCAGCGATATCCAGGCCGCAGCACCAATAAATTAGGTGCAATTTTTGCACGGTTGCATCCTCGACTAAGCGTAAAAAAATTGCCTATATAATATAAGTTATTACGAAATATATGAGGGAATTAAAAAACGCATTTTCTACGGAAAATTAGTTAAATGCGCGACATGCAACGTTAATGAGCTTTGCAAATTTTCTGCCGAATCGCAAACCTATAAACGCGAGACGTTGCACCGCATCAAGTTTCGATGGCAAATTGTGATTTATTCAAATTAGTGCGAACCCCATGGCACATAAATAATCCTCCTTAACAAACAAAAAATAGATGATTCTTGAAAAATCTCCCTGGTGCCATTAGCAATGCTGGATATAGTCAATGCAATGACTGCAATTTTTCAGAAACATTTTGAAAAGTATACTAAAGAAGAGGTGTGTGTTTGTTTGTTTGTATGCATGCAGGTAAGTCGATAATGAAATACAATGCATTATGATTTTAAATACATGTAATCAAGTTACAATAATGCATAATTAAAGGACCATGGGCGACTTCCGAAATTAATTTGAATTGTGTCTGTATAGACCGGGAAAAGCCGGGTTTCATGGCTATAGTAGCTATATATGAAGGTGGCGGGAACTTCAGTGGCATCTGTTATACGAGATTCTCAAATTATGTTTTGATGTTATTCATACTGTTTGTTAAGTTATCATAGTCAGTGCTACATATTGTAACATACAGCATACAGACAGATTCCAGACACCTATTTTACAATCTTCGTATACTGTATATACGTATATCCAAAGTATAGGATCTCTAGTCCAAAGTTGCTAGCAACGCCACCAGAAGCCAGTGGCAGACGCGGTTAGTGATGGTTGATACAATTGAATAAGTAAGTTTGCTAATACCTTGACGGAAACGCAATGTTGTAGAAGAAACTACGTGCGCAGCATAACATTTTTAGGAAACAACATCGCAATCAAAATGGCACTTTCGAAAGTAGTTTTAAAATCACTTCCCTCCTGTGGTTTAAATGAATTTGCTTTGGCACATGTTATGGAAACTAATTGGAAGAATAACGATTAGTTTATACAAACAAATTTTCTCGATGGATAACCTGCCTTGGCTTTATGACAGATTTGACAAAATGTGCAACAATAAACAAACACAGCACAAGGACATGGCAGCAAAGGTATGAAAATACCAATTCCTTTTGCATACAAGTATATAGTGAAGAAAAAAAATACATTTCCAACTCACGCAAACGTTAAGAAAATCAAATTTTTCTCCTATGGCATCTTATGCGAGCACATTATGAGCATTTCAGTAAAAAAATTCACTTTTTCGTTTATGAAACCAGCATGCATGCGTTTCAAGCGTCAGCTTTCAGGTGCACAAAGTTACGGCGCTTTTTTGCAGCAGGCGCCATCTGCGTTGCCCTAATATGAATGGGTGCATTAAATGCGAAATGCTTAAGATTACAAATCCTCCAAGCCGGCCTCTTGCAAATCTACTTATTCGGGCCATTGTCGCAGTTAATTTATTAGATAATTGCTAGACTCGACTGCGAGAAGACCTTGCAAGCACCCAGCCAGCATTACAACATTATCCAGAAGTGATAAACTTTATTCGATGGAGTATGTAATCAAACACTGCGCTAATCACGGTGGAGTGCGTGCGAATGGAGTTTCATCAGCTATACGTTTAATCGATCTGGGTGAAAGGTGTTAAAAAAAATGTTTTTTTATTGGCTGGGTTACATTGCATTAAATTTAATGGAAAAACGTGTTGCGAATAATATACAGAAAAGTTGGTTCTCGCCTAGGATTCACCCAGAATTGCATTCGGGTAAATTCGTACGTTCCATTTTTATGGACGAATGCTTTCTTGTTATTTATGAAATTTAAATAAATAAAGCGTCCATAAAACTGCATTGGCCGTACGTGATGCCTCTGCTCTGCGTCAGCGCCATTGAGCACATTTTTTCTATCTTCTTTTAGTTCATAGTCCATTGCGGAGCAGTCTAAAAGCCGCCATCTGTCGGCAATGTATCAATATAGGGATACGTACAGTCAATCGATTTGGCTGAAAGCGTGGATTAAAAGAGGCTTTACTGAACTAATACAGTAATGCATTTCCCCATGTTATCAATTGTTAACACCTGCTTTTCATCCTCAAATAAATTTGCCGAAAACCCTGAACAATTACCATATAATCCTTATAATGTCCGAAGTAATGCACTGGGAAGATGGATAAACAATAAATAACTACACTGAAAACTATATGCATTTCGACATAGTTTTCCATCCCTTGCTCCTCCGTATTCAGTACATGTACAGTATTGCGTACAGTAAGTCAGATTCTTCCCCATAGCCACGTTAGTGAAGTATTTCCCTGTTGTTGTCGGTCCCAAGCCCGGGTAGATGGGAAAGGTTGGCAGATGAGTGGCGATGCGCCACCTGATACTACACCGACAACACGATTGCTAAATGCTCCCGGAGCATCGTTGGCTCCGCTGTAAGCATGGTTGATGATGATGATTTCGCAATAGTTTAATAAAGAAGAAAAAAAAAGAATCTCGTGAAAATATTTATCTACAAAGTTTTCTCCGGCATACAAATGGAGTTAAGATATTCTTTCATTTTGATAAAGATGTTTTTTTTTGTTTTTGTTTTTTGGCAATGTTTTCTCAAACCAAATGAAGTTAAGACATGGCTATTCTTTCATCTATATAAGATGGTTTCCAAAATGCAAAAATGATAAATTAAAAAAGCTGTGCAAAAGAAGGCTAAAAAACCCATTTTGGCACGAGATTACTTGTGTCGTTTAACCGCTGTTGTCTAAGATGGATAGGCCTACTTCATATATACCAATAACCTCGAAAAGAACAAAAACCCAATTAATCTGGAATATAGGAAAAAATTCATCGACACGCCACTCATCCATTCCACCGTCTTATCTCGAATCGCTATTAATCTCCGAATGATGGAAAACAAATAAAATAATCCTATTAAATTTCGGTCCAATTATTGCGTGATATCATACTGGCTGAATTGGGAAGCAAAGAACGAAGCAACAATGCTTCTGGAAGATAACTCGAGCAATTGTAGGTTCAACTGTTTTCACAATACAACTAATTTATAAAATCAATGTTTTCACGAACTATACACTAGATAAAACACTTAGTTTACGTAATTCCTACATTAACAATTTTGTTGTTGTTGAGAATTTTGCTTCCGAAACTAACAAGACACCATGTAGAGGGATATTGCTATCACCGCGCAGCGTATAGCCTACATGTATGTAAAACAACACAGGCTTATTGAGCGTGTTTAATGAATCGGCAAATAAGCTTAATGGGCTCCTTTTATTGGTTTGTTCATGACGAACATTTATTTCCATTCTGCAGGTAAAAGCAAATGGCCAACTTTCTGGTCTACTTGTATGCCGTCAATTTCGAAGTAAAACAAGTGGAAATGTTGGGCAATTCTAACAATTCTTGACAATATTCAGGCGTGTCCGAAAAATCCATCGCATATACTGTACTTCTGCAATTTTTTTATAAGCATGTATTTTCAAAACATCAAATAGAATTCTATGCAGTTTTTGTTGTACAAATTGCAGCGATTGTCTCATGAAAATTTCGGAAAAAAAAGTGATAAATGCTAATTCAAAGAATTAAACTAATGTCTGAGTGTATTAAGCTTTTAAGGAACCAGTAACGATTAACGATTTATCAATCGCTTAGAAAAAGCAAGAATTGCAATTGTATATTAACGGAACGGTTGCAAACAATGTTGAACGGTTCGTAATATCTGATTTTTATCGTGCCAAAGTCTGAAATTTGCAACTGTGGAAATTATGCAATTATGTAATAAATTATATATATGCACGAAAACGTGTGGTGCGAATCACGCATACTTTTAAGATTATCTGACCATTACTTACGGAGATCCTATTACATATTTCATCCAAAACTTGAGATCAGTTATACCAACGTACTTAAATAATTTAGGGCCGTAAACAAAAGTTCGTTTTGTTCCATGCAACTTGTAAGGCCTTAAATGTAACTCAAATTGGCCACGAAATTTTTTCAGAGAAGTTTAATTGTTGTTACTCATCGTTGGATCGACTGATAATTCGGGCAACTCAAATGACTGCAGAAAGTTTGAAATCAGCTAGATTCCCAGATAAGCATAGTCTCTCAAATGACAAGTACATCACGTAAGCGTAAGAACATGCATTACTTTAAAAACATGTTTTGGAATATAAGGAACACCTTTCGCACACACACACCAATTTCGGTTAAGGAAACGATATACTCCTCGAAGCTAGGCTCTGCAGATTTAACAGAGTTTGTATTCGGTGAAGTTCCCCTCTACATTTTGTCATGGTTTACCTACCACCAACACGCCATCAGTCCCATGCAACCATGAAACGCGGCTCGTAAGAGCATCCCATCTTTGGAATGCAACGTTAGGCGCAACCAAGAGCGGTTAATCGGCACTACGAGACGATTATCGTAAACCAGATAAGGTTTCAACAACTTTCACGCTTCACTTTCACCATCAAACACCTTCCTCATTGCATCTTCTACAGGTAAGTGCGCGCATTCCGAGGATGCAATTTCCTGCTCCTTGGCGTGCCATTCTCCGAAACCAACTCTGGGTCATCAAACTATACGGCACGTGCCCGTAAAGGCAATCGTTGGTGATGTCGAGGGCACTTACCGCATGTAGCCGCTGCGAGCGTTAACGATGCGAGACGAGTAGAAATAAAGGAGGGATCCTCCGTGGCATGCCGATGAGCGACGCCAGAAGCACCCTCTTCTGCGGCGGCTGCGATGATGAGGAGGAACGGCGCTTGGCCACTCGCATCCGACGTCCACCAGCGACTGCTGACGACTGGTTGGCTTGCTTACTGGCTGCTCACTGATGAGCGAGTGGAAACCGGCACACGCATGCCATTTGCTACATTGGATTATAGTAGGCCTATACCAGTTTCAGCGAAGTGAACATTTCAGAAATTGGCGGGTTTCCTGCTTTTAACCTTTAATGGTTCGCAGTTCTACTACAATTAATACGGCACTGGCTCATTTGCTGACGATAGGTGTGTTTTTGCGAGGGAGGAAGCAAGCCTGAATGTTCAAGAATTGGAACGTTCCGCGTCTTTTTTTTTTTTTTTTTTTGCAATTATCAGATTTCTGGATTGTTTAATTTGGCAATAATGCTTTAACGACGCTCGGGTCGTAGGGTGCGGGCTAGATCGATAGTGAGGGTGAGTAGCTGAGGGAGAATGGAAAACGCACAAAATTTACATGTCGTTGAAATCCACTTATACCATGGACGGGAATGAGAATTACCATGCCATGAGAAAGTCCTAGACCACATTGTTAAAAATTATACAAACATCCTCGAAAGGATATAACTTCCATATTTCCTCCCTCGAAGTATGACTCGACTAAATATGCCTATTGTTTTTATAACATACACAATTTGCCTTTTTATGTTTTTTTAAAAAATAATAATCACTGTGAAGTTGATAAGAATCCAAAAATCGAGAAGGCGAATTAATAAGATTATAAAGACGTGCCATACAGACCACGCTTCACATTTCGAAATAAATCTGGAAGTTATAATCCTTCCTTAAGATAAGTGTGTAAATGTGGAATAACACCAAGGGCGTGATGATGATACAGTATGTATATATATTTTCCTATTTACAGCGCCATCTATGATGCCTCTTCGTAACAAGGCACGGTATACGATTAGGAAATGACCATATTGGCATGCAATCTACATAGCAACATACATTGTTTACCGAAAGCAATTTTTCCAATTGTTCTTCACCAAATGTTACAGGAAATACCCAACAGCGTCAAAAGAGTAATACACTTTTTAATATACATACATAGACCCAAATTATACTCATTTAGGCTACTTACTGTATAGTACTGTGGTGACATTGAAAATGGCATCGCTATGAATTTATGACGATTCTGGGGATCTGCAAACAATGCGAGATTTTCCACCACAAGATGGCATTAAAATGCAATTGAAAAAGTGGATAATAAGCCCAGTACTGGTGAAAAAAATTGGAAAGTAGTTCATGACATCAGTTCACAGTACACAATTCGATATCATGTTGGAATGTAACAGATTCGTAACATATTTATAGCATTAGTTATATTTTTTTGGAAATTTAACCCTGCTCAAAAGGCTGTTGCTGGGGCTTCATGGACGCCCTCATTCGCTTGCCATCTGAATGAATACGATGCTAAGTAGTTACTGAACAATGGTAATTCGCGCATAAAAATAGTAATATAACCACCGAGTAATGGATCATCCAGAGATTCATTTCACGTAATAGATGAAATTGGTGTTTTTGTACAACGGTCCCTTCTGCGTTTTATCCTGCACGATAAAAGTATTGAATTAATCTGTCTAAAAGCGTTTGCAAAATGACAGGAAATAAAAAAGGCAGTTTGTCTAGAGGGCGTTTTTCTCTTTACGCTGCACTGAGTAGCACTTTAAGTGAAAGTGAACATCGTAGAGACACACGATTTCAATTGTTATAGATTAATTCAAACTTGACGTCATCAACGTGATTTTCTTTAAAACCAGCGACGACTTTATTCATTTAAAAACTGAGGATTATATCGCCAGACAGAAAAATGCTTCATTAAAAAAGGAAACTGATAAAAACAATCGCAGATAAGGTGAGTTAAATAAGGCAATGTCTAGACAAACATAAGCGCATTGATTATCATTTAACAGCACTGTATATTATTTCAATGTAAGGTGCGTATGAAGGCAAAGTTGAATTGTAGGTTTCAACGTTTTTCTGACGTTTAGCAATGCAGTGGAATTTCATTAAGAAGAATTTCTGATATACGAGCTCATTTCCAGTTCCCAAAACGCCTAGGGTATGTCCGATTAACGTTAACTTCTTAGTTTAAGACGAATGCCGCACTCGGATATTACAAATATTCGCCTAAAACGAATCAATTTTCGAGTTTCCAAAGCATTTGTGCGCTGCTGCGTTAAAACGAACTTTGACGATATGAAAAAAGCTACGTTATAAAAGGAAATTCCTTGATAAAAAAAAAATTGCAGCGCCTTCACATTCATGATTCTGTACGTGTGGTATAGGATTTCATCCAAACTTCGATGAAACTATTTCCTATTGTTGACTTTATGCATTGTCTTGACTTCAATTAATACGAACTACCGTTTAAACGGTCAAATTGTGACGTCCCCTTAAGATTCGAGGTTCGACTGTATATTGGGGTACGTTCACGTTGAACTTGTTTCCAGTCGCTTGAAAACCAGTGTCGCTTAGTGGTAAGCGTCTGCAATACCACTAAGCGACACTAGTTTTCAAGCGACTGGT
>JAQGBX010005162.1:0-14118 GCA_034698745.1 Megaphyllum sjaelandicum | reverse complement strand
TTCCCGTACCAAACAAAGGAGCCGCGCATAATGCGGCTGGGCCTAACGCTCCACGTGGGATGAAGGGAGCGCAACTTTAACAGTTTTTAAACAAAACTATCGAAATTCTATAATCCCCCTTTTTTAACCCCTTTTATGTTTTTTTTAAATTAATCCTCCCACTTTTGAAACCCCCTCGTTTTTACTTAACCAAAATTGAAGGAAATTCGGATTTATTTCTAACTATTGTTTATCGCCCACTATTCTACCCCCTCCCTTATTCGTCCCCATAAATACTTTTTTACCTTTTAACATATTCTTCATAAAAAGGCAGGCAATTCGTAGTTTTTCATGTTTTTTTAAAATGTATTTGTTTCCCAAATAATACACTGTTTTGTTTTACTCTTATGTTTTAAACCCTACTTTTTTGTTATAATAAAAATACGAGTAACTCGTATTTCTTTAAATATTTTTTAAAACATATCGTTACTTTTTAACACTCATGCATGCACCTTCCATTTTATTATCTCTTTTTTTAATTCCCCCTCTTTTACATCACTACAAAAGTAGGATATTTGTATGCCTGTTTTTTTTTTTTAAAAAAATTGGTTTATCCCTTACCTGTTTACGCTTACTTTTTACACCTTTTGTTTGTTGAACTATTAGGAAAAAATTGTCAGGAAAAGCGCAATCTATGAACAATATAGTTTTGCAGTGAGAGTAAATAGTAGCCTACCGGAAGATTTTGCCGAAAACTTTTGAAATTTTGATAAAATGTTTAAAGTTTTGGAAACAAAACTTAAAAATTATTGAATGCTATCTTTTTCGAAATTTTGGAGAAAAAAAACCGTTTGCATTTTTAATCACGCTCGAAATTGTGAAAAAAACGAAGTTGAAAATTTTTAAAAAATATTTCGAAATCTTGAAAAAAAGGTTTGCAATATTTAATCACGTTTAAAAGTAAGAAAAATAACGATCGAAAGTATGGAAATGTCGTTCGAAATTTTTCAAAAAGCTATTTAAAATTTTTAAAAAATCCGCTGGAAATTGTAAAAAAAAGTCGTTAGAAATTCTAAAAAAAAACTATATTTGAAATTTTGGATCAAGTTCTAAATAGCGTTTCGAAATTTTAAAAAGCGTTCGAATTTTTCAAAAACTTTTTAATTTTAAGAAAAAAACTGTAGAACTTAAAAGACTTTTCACACTTAAAAACCTCTTTTAAATGATTTTAAAATTTATAGGAGAAATTTTACAATTTTGAAGCAAGACTTTTCACATTCTAAAACTTCTTTTGAATTTTCTGAAAAAACTTTTTGAATTATGGAAAACGTTTTAAATTTTTAAGAAAAAAAACTTTCGAAATTTTCAAATACTTAATTTGATGTTAATGGTCATTATGACGCAATTTTTTGGTCATTGACGTCATAATGATGTCCTTTTTTGCATTGAAAAAGGACGAATTTAGGACGTTAAAAATGACGTAATTTTGAGACGTTTAAAAAATAATATTTGTCAGTCTAAGAGACCTCTAATGCTTAAATTTTACTTTGAATTAACGTGCATTTAGAGAATTTGTTTAGAAATAAAACATTGGAACTTCAAGCCGGCTTCGAACCTGCGATCGAGCTGCCATCTATGGAGACCTCACTCTGTTCAATAACCTGGAAAACTTGGAAAAGTTATAGGAAAGTTGAAAATGCATGGAAAAGTCAGGGAGAAATTATTTATTTTGAAAAAGTTAGGGAAGTTCAAAGTATTAATGTTGTCACGATCCAAAATTAATTATTTTACGAGGTTATGCAAAATTTATTACGTTAGCTAAGGACAATTTGCAAAATTTGCCTCGTTTTCAGAGTACAAATTTTTAAACTGAAAAAGTTTACAAATTTACAAATTTTGCAAAATGTAACGCGTTTTCCTAGTACAAATGTGGAAAAATTTCCACGTTTACTGAGTAAAAAATTGCAACTGTTTTTAGAGTACAGATGTGCATATTTTCCAATCTTTTTTCAGGACATTTTTTCAAAACTTTCATCATTTTCCGAAGATACGTTCGAAAAATTTTCCACATTTTCCTATATGCTATTTTTTTGTGAAATTTTCACCTACACAAATTTTGTAAAATATTGATTATTTTCCTGTGTCGATTTTGCTAAAGCGTGGATAACAATTGATATTGTCTCAGTAAGGAAAATTTGTTAAAAAACCTGGTAAAGTCAGGGAAGTTCAAGATGAAATTTTTGGTAGAACCCTGGATGAGGATAAACTAACTTGACAGCCTTGATTTTATTCCTTCCTGCATGACTGTAAAACCTTCAGCATGAAATAAGTGCCGCAAATAAGTTTTTATTGCAAATAAAAAGCCCATAATAATAAATTCTATAGCTCAATTGGAAATTATAAAAAAAACGTCTGCAAAAGTCGCGAGTCATTAAATTGTACAATTTTCAATTAGTTTTTTAAACTGCAATCTGGAAATTTAAACAAAGGACACACTATACTCGTTTTACGAAAGATATTCCAACACTATGATGACAAAAACGCTGGAAATGTTAACAGCAACACTCATACTGAATATATATCTACGAAATATTGTTACTTTAATAACTGTTGAAATCGTCCACGCCTGATTGCTTTTTGTATACAACTATTTATTTAACACATTTCTAATACTTTGTCCACTGTGGGACTTACATAAAAACACGAGCTGCTTCACACATTCAAAACTTTCAAGAGAGTGAGAGAAGGGCGGTCAGTGTGACCAGATAACTTCTCTTCGATTCTTCCCATCTTGAGCCCGTGCTGCCAGATTCATACACGTGCGTGTTGTCTTGAATCAGGAGCGCACTTTCAACAATAACTAATATTTAGTGAGGATTCCAATCACTTGTAGATAAAGATAATTAATTAATATCAGAAAGGTTTTTTTGATGATCAATCCTGATTCCTTATTATTTTAAATGACTCTATAGAGTTTTCATTATATTATTTTAATTTTGAAACTATATATGACCGAAAATATATAAATATTTTGGGTTCTTCCAGACCTGGAAAAGCTGGCCAAAGTCATAGAAATTAAAAATGACAGGTACAGTCAGGAATTAATGATTAATTTTGAAAACGCCAGGGAAAATTACCGAATTTATGCTGTCACTATTCAAAAATTAATGCAAGTATACAGTACATGTATGTTAGATAGTTCGATCCGGACTCATTTCCAATTTTTTTATTTTAAATTTTCTTCGTGCAAATTTGCAAAGTTTTACTCGGTTTTTTAATGACAACTTGAATTTTTTAAACATTTCCAGGTACACAATTAAAAAAAATTCCACTATTTTGAGGAACTTTAAGCTTTTTAAGAATAAAAATGTGTAGAAGTTTAAACATTTTCTTATACTAATTTTGAAAAAAATTCCAAATTATACTTATAAAATTTTACAAAATGTTGAATTTTTTTTTTGCTTCGATTTTAAAACATCGTGGATAAGACTGGCTTTATAAGTCAATTTTAACATTGTCATTGGTCAGAAGAATTTTTTTTTACACCTAAACAAACACCTTTACATATAGGACATTTCTTGGGGAATCCTGATCATGCTTTGTATAGCGGCCTGGGTTATATTTTACCAGATCACAGAAGTTAAAGAGTTAAGAAAAACTGGTATAAACAGCTGCAGATAGGGAAAAAAATGAAATTTACGGATTTATTTACTACTTCTACGGAGTTGAGTAAATTTTGAATGTTATAAGAAATCCTCCAGCTGAAATGCCGTTAATAACATAAACATCTTTTAAATTTGCTCCGCACCCCTGGCTGTTTGCAGCCAGTAAGGGCCTTTGAAACGCTGTTTGACAATGTTGTGTAACTTTGCTCGGAACCATCGTGATTATTTTATGTTCCACCTTCTTATCTTTGCCCAAAAAGCCCAAAACGTAATGTTTAGAAAATGGCCACTCAAGCAGAGTATCGAATTCTCCGCGAAGTAAATAAGCGCCTATGTGAATGTATTCTGAATAATTGCCTTTTGGGATAATTTTTAGCCTGATTCTGTAGCCTGGAATGTTAGTGTAAAATGGCTGGCTTTGTATCACCTGGTTCCCTAACTCTTTGACGTACCAAGAGAACTTTGAAATCAGACGGCCGTCTTCAATTCCCAGGGTCGCCATCTTGTCTTCAAGAATTGCTGTCCAAGGACAGCGATGGTGGCTCGCGTTCAATTCTCTTTTAAAGCTGTGCAAGGTGGCGTTGATGTCGTCCATCCGTAAACTATTTTGGGTTGATAATTTGGCGCCTTCCTCCAATGCTGCTGCTAAGCGGTTCTCAATGTCGCTCACTTTGTTTTCCAAGTTGACCACAGTGTCGTTTAGACGTTGCCTCATTCTGAAAGCGAATTCAGCTGAAAATTTGTAAATAAATGGAACTATAAAAACATGAATGCAATGGTAAACAGGGTGATTACTAAAGTCACGTGACTTTAATCTAAGGTCTAAGGATCCTATAGGTCTAAGGATTTTTTCAGATATGACAGAAACCGCTGCAGACCGTGTGCGGATAACAATTTATTCATTGTTTATGAACAATTTATGGTCTGCAAGAAAAAAAAATGATCGTAAAGAAAAAAAATTTTGGAACATTGTTCTATGTTCAAAACAATTTTAAACCAACTTTATTATACTAATTAGGCATCGCCCTACAACGTTCGTATTTGCATTTTTAACGTATCTGCAGCGGTTTCTGACATATCTGAAAAAATCCTTAGACCTAGGATCCCTAGACCTTAGATAAAGGTCACAGGAAATATGGTTTCCGGATAGCTCATGAAGAACTCTTAAAATACTTGAAAAAATTATCTTCGTATCTGTTACCATTTTGAAGATATCATTTTTTTCTCGCTGAGACGTGACTTTAGTAATCACCCTGTATGAGTGGGAAAGCTACTCTAAACAAATAGTATAGGGCAATTAATCCACCATTCACAATATAAATATATTAACCAAAATACACCTAATTAACCACATTACCTAGATCTCCATATCCAACTCAACCTAAAAAAATTCATATTTCAACTCAGAGCTAACCCCAACCTCATATTTATTGGTCCAGGAACATTCCAAAAAATTCTCACGGAACCCGGCATCTTATGCCTTATGGGGCCCTTAACCCTCAGATGGTTACCTAGGGGGTGTTTCAGACCTCCACCCTCTTCATTGACCGATAACAACTTATTGAATTTTTTTCAGTTATTAAATGTCATGACTTTTCCTAAATATAGTTGAAAAAAGATTTATGTCAAGAAATCGACTCACAAATGTTTTCCCGGGGGGTTTATAGTTGTCAGGTTGTCCCTCAACTTAAACCAGAAAGTCAGAAAATTTTCTCTAGTAAATTAATTTTTTTAGCTAATTTAAGGCCATGAAAGCATCAACATTTTATAAGAGAAATGCTTATTCACATTTCCAGCATTTTTCAGAGCTTATTAGTGGAATATCTCAATCAGAAGAGGAATTGGATGATAGCATTGACAGTTCTACTTGATAGTTTTTCTTGATAAAAAATATTGTTTTTGAATAAAAATGATAAAAACGATGCAATAGATTAAGTTTAATGTATTTAAACAAAATAGTACCATTTTTAAATCTTTAAATATAATGTGTCTTGGAACCTCTAGGTAAGTTAGAAAGTTTTTTAAGGTAATCATCTGAGGATTAAGATAGTTCCATTTACTTACAAAATGTAACGAATGTAACATATCTATCCAATTTAAACTACCTTGGAATTCCATTGAATATTATTCAGGAACCCTATATGTTGCTGCTATTACGAATGACAACTATTTATTGCAAAGAATTAACGAACAACTTAAATATTAACAGAACTAACTCTACCAAATTGGAAATGAAACCTATTTAACGAAAAAAAAATTAAATAAATCAAACAACCTAACCCCGCCATAAAAAGGCATGAAGCTCTTAGAGTGTTAAAACGTATTCTTCTAGTATATGAGTGGGATAACTTTAATAAAAACTAAATTTATACGAATTTTAATCGTGGTCCCCGTCCAATGTACAGAATGAACAGAATGACCTCATCTCACCCAAATAACATTTAAACCGTTGTAGATATGACACATCTGTGTGACCATATGTTTAGAAAGTCAGAGGTGCGCTATCCATTTGCGGCATTGAAATTATCAATATTAGTGTTCCAACAACATTTGAGTTTTCATGTCTGCTAACCTGCACAGCAGCTGTACAATGCAAGAAAGCTCGTACGAGAATATTCAGGGGCTGGGCTAATTCACAGATTAAGCATTGAAACTGAGTAAATAACGAACGTAGAAACACTTTATTAGTGCAATACCTTGACCCCATAAGATGTGCTTCACATGAATGTAATTGGGAATGTTGCCATTTCGTAATTCACCCAGATTTAATCCTTAATCTGTGAGTTTTACCGAGCAAGGTGGCTTAGAGGTTAGCATACTCGTCCTGTATTCGGTAGATCCAGGCTCGATTTCCGAGTTGGCTATCCTCGATTGTGGTTTTTCATGGTTTCCCACAATTCATCCAGGTGAATGCTGAGATAGTTCCTATATTAAATCGGCCATAACAGTCCCTCCTATTCTATCATTAATCATGCAGACAACCCACCTCTGTCTGTCTGAGACAAACCTAAATCACCATAATGCAACGGCGCAGTGATCATCCACTAAACTAAACTAATTGGCCCTGCCCCCGAATAATCAAGCTAGTACGAGCATTTCTGCATTTCACTGCTGCTGGGCAGGTTAGCAGACATGCAAAACTCAAATGTGGCTTGGGACGCAAATAATAATAATAAAATGTCGCAAATGGACCCGTTAAACTAATAGCACGATGCCCTATAACTTTCTAATTGGGACCATAGCTCATATGTCTATTTTGTGTCCTTCTCATACTTCCTGCCTGAATGACCTTGAAAAAATGATCAAAAATCAAATGTGTTGGCACAAGTGGATAGCTCGACACCCATGCCTTTCTATGCATGTGTGCACACAGATGTGTTAATCTTCAACGGGTTAAAGTGTCATTGGGTGAGATAAGGACATTTTGTTCATCCAGTATGTACAGTACAACGAAAAGTTTCGAGTTTATGCAGCCAGTCTGGCTTATTTATGTTATAACGAACTTTTGACAAAATGTATACGTTATGAAGGCCTGAATTTTCTGAAAAAAAGAAAATAGGTTTCTCCCCCTTCCCCCCCTTTCTGATTAATTCAATTTTAAAAACTTACGTTCGCAGTACGGAGTTTCGCCTGTCCATCCTTTGCTGGGGCCAGCGCAAGTCCTCACTTCCGCCCCTACCAAAACATATCCTTCCTGACAAAAGTAACGAATTTTCTCACCATATCGATATAAGTCATCGAGATATTCTCGTTTGTTGTCGCTCTTAATGACACCATTTGCTGGACATTTAGGAAGTTCGCAGGCAAATTCTATGTAGCCGAATGAAATAAGAAAAAAAGGCTATGAATTTGAAGCATCCAGTATTCGCAACCGCCAGTAAATACAGAGGGCGCTTCTGTCAATCTAATATGGCAGCCTCTAAGTAGGATAAAATGTGAAGCGTGTATTCTAACAAGCACGACGATTGCATCACACGGTCTATTTTCACTCCAGAAATTGCTTCTGGTTTGTCGTATTACCGAGTGTTGGACGAAATACCGTGGCACTTTATCATTGTGAGAGCGGCCGGGGTCACGTAGTGGAAGTAGCACAAACCAAAGGTCACATGACGCAAGAAGCAAGTAAAATGTAAGAAGAAATGTGAGAGGAGCGGGGCGCTCTCTCTCTCCCTGGAAGTCACTGCGTAAGGCCCTGTAAAGGACACTCATGGTGTGTGTGCTTTCGTGCCCTGGGCCATCTCTTGGGCCCCTCTTTCGAAGCTTTCGCCGCGACGTAGTCGCTTATTAAGGCGGCCAATTAGGCCGCCACTTGTTCTACCTGTTTGGTTCATTTGCCGTGGCATTGGGCTTTGTGTTTGTACACTTTTGTACTTTATATTTGTTTCACCCTCTGTTTTTATTGTTCAATAAACCCTTTGGGTTTTAGGTTTCAAAACGTGTCGAACTCGCTTCTTTTAAGGTCTGGGTTGAGTTCCTAAACTTGTAAGGCTACCCGAGACCTCACATCATATTATCCTAGGAAACTGACCAGCAACTGCTTAAAAGCAAGGTCAATTGAAGGTTATTAAAAATGTGGCATTGTAAGTGATAGGCCTACCTTCGACCACACGGATAAATGGTGGATTTTAAATAAAAGCAATATGATACAGCTTCTCAAGCAAGTCACAAAAGTTTGGAGATGAAATAGACAAGATCCCCAGGGTAATGTTACTAGTTAAAAAATCGAATTTAAAACAAATCTCACCTGATTATAAAGATTAAAAATCAATGTTTATTCGTGTGGTCGAAGGTATCACTTACAATACCATGTAAAATAACGCTCGTGCTGCACTATTAAGCATACGAAGCTGCTTAGCTTCATCCTACAATAAAAGTTTCTAGATATGACCGCAAGGTGGCAGGTCGAGCACTGGCGCTTGCGAATATAGTTTACAAAATGGAAGTTTTGCATACTCGCTGTCTTGGAAAAGCTGGAAATGGCTTTAGGAACTTCAAAAAGTCATGGAAATATGTAACGCCTAAATCCTAAATTAACGATTCCATGCATGTGGTTAGATCAGGGCCCATTAACGAGGACTAATTTGAAATCATTTTTCAATAATTTCTGAGCTCAAGTTTTCAAAAATTAAAAACAAATTGTAGGACGCACGCATTTGCAAAATGTCTATCTTTTTCGAGAATAAACATGCGGAAATTTTAAAATCTTGCAAGTACATATATATTTTCAACATTTTCCTGATTCAAATTGGAAACTTCGAGGATGACATTGGTATACGTTAGGGAAAATTTGCTTAAAAACTTATAAAGTTGTTTAAATTTCGGAAATTTGACACATTATGCTATACGAAAACTGACCTTTAACACGTAGTACGAAGGTTTTGGTATAATCAGGGGTTGTTGAAATCAGACATTTGTATGCCCCTTCATCCGTCTTCTTTATTTCGGCGATAATTAATTCATCAGAATTAAGATTAAGACTAAATCTTGCGTCTTTTATTCTGATTGAATTTGCGAATGCTAACAAGGTGTCCCCTTTTTGCCACATCAGTTGCTTATCGGTTTCTGTTTGGAATAAAATTGAAAGTGAAACAAATGAACTGTATAGCATTCGTATACTCATCTGATAGTGATATATATATATATATATATATATGTTTGAAGTTTAGCTAGCTTATAAATATACAGTTACAGTGCAGGCTAAAAGTGAAAATGATACACGCCCGCGTGTAATACCAATGTATGCAATTAAACGATTTAAAATTTATGGAGGAGAAATAATTTGAAATTGAATATTAGTTTAATTGGAGGATAATTACGTACGAAATTACGGAATAAAAGAGCCTTATATAAAAAAATTAATTCTGAACGATGCGAATAGAAAATGCGAAGCTATTTCAAAGTTAAGATGATAGGTAACTTATAATTGACTCAGCAAGCGTAAAATGATTATAACTTTAATTAAAGCACGACTAATTACTTTCAGCTAATCATTAATAAATTTTGATCAAACATTCACATGAAAATTTGTCGATTACAAAATCCTTTTACCATTTCGCTGATTATCGCAGATCAGCGTGACGTCTTGGCCGGTCGATGCCGTTATGTTTTCAATTGTATCCAACTTTTCCCCAACTATCTTCATTCCAGCGACTAATGGCAGAATGTTATGAAATTTTACAAAACGATTTAATGTATCGGTAGATCAGGTAGGCCATAGGTCCCCCTATGGGGTATCCGGGGGGTCTTTTTGGAATTTTTAGTGGGACCCCACCCTTTTTTTTTCCCGCAAATTATGAGTCTGCGCTTAAAACAAAATAAGTTTTGTTTAGAAAATTTTTTTAGTATTATCTTAGATGTTGCTGTAATCGATGTCCGAAATCGTGTAATATGCCATTTGCTGCAGTGCAATGCCTGTTGAAAAAAAAGTTAATGGTGTATTACCGTACATGATTTTGGACATCGCTTAAAGAAACATCTAAGATGATGCCAAAAAATTAGACAAAACTTATTTTGTTTTAAGCGCAGATTCATAATTTGCAAAAAAAATTGGGGATCACATTGAAAATTCCGAAGAGACCCGCCGTATCCCCCATAAGGGGACCGGGGGGCTCTTTCCTTTTCACGTAAATTAAAAGGCAAGTTGATATTATTATTTTTAAATTATAATAATTGAAAATAAATTTAATGCTATAGCATTAAATATTTGAAATTATTAACTGATGTTCAATACTCCACGACTTGCCCAAAATAATCAGGTGAGCGGTCTTTTATACTTACCCAGAGTAGAGCAAATGTACAGCATCCATATGAAGTGGAATTTCGTCAAATATTGCATTTTTAGTTGAGGTATATATATATATATATATATATATATATATATATATGTATATATTGTAGCAACTGGGTTAAATAAAATGACAAAACATTAGACATATATATTGTTCATGAAAATACTTTTAAAACAATTTTCATTAAATATTAGGGCTGTATTTTATTCTTTTTGACATACATGTACAGTTTATGTCGATGCATTCTTAATTATTTTCAGTTTACAATGATTGGCATTATTTGATGTGTAAATCATGGCATCTATCGCTAATTTAAATACTTATTTTCAGATTAGTACGGTCTATGAAACTAACTTACCAAAGACTTTAGCCACTAAACAAACTCGGCCGTTTCGTTGATATCAAATGTTTCTGCTCGATCCACTCGCGTTTATATATAGTGCACATGTAGGCTATCTGATATGTTTCTCGTTGGATTTAAAGTTCACTGTTACATTGACCGCAGACTGATTGGCCGAAGTACAATTCTGTAGGGGAAAGAATAGTGAATATTATTTACGTGGTTGGAGGACAAAACATTCGAGGGTATGACTGACTTATTATAGGCCTTGTTGTAAATTAATTCTTAGAATTTTTGTTAATCGTACGTGTAATTGCATTTTATATTATTGAAATTTGACGACTAAAATAATTGCTTAGGTTACTAATATCGAATTCGACTCACCCAAAAAGTGTACACCGGGTGTAGCTACAAGGTGAGGCATAATTCTGTAAAGTCTTCTTGCGCCTGCTGCCTGCAGACTTATGCCTCACCTTGTAGCCTACACCTGGTGCACTTAGGTGTACACTTTTTGGGTGAGTCGAATTCGCCATAATTCATTCTATTGAGGACAATTACCCGGTCAATGAAAGTCACGTACCAACTGTTACTGAACTGCATAAACCTATACAGTACAAGCAATCTTCTCAGAAATTAAAATGTCAGTGTGAATGAGATAAGAAAATCTATTGATGCTTAACTTCATACTGATTTAGTACATTTTTCAGTTTCTACCTTAATTCAGTTCGTTATCTTGTACGTTTTTCTGATAGAATCTGAAAACAACATTTATGTTAGAGCGTAAAAAGCTCTTCTTGTCTGAGATGGCTTCCGTACTTTTTGTAGTATATTATCTATTTTTTAAATCAAATAATTAACACATGTGATTTGATAGAATCATTACTAAGCAAAAATCAAAAAAGGCACGTGATGCAGATATTCGGATTGGATTCACGTCATTCACATATTCCTGTTTCTTTCCAAGGCCACGAGGGTCGCATTGTTCCAAAAAAAATGGCGACGTGCAATATGGAGAAACGACAGTCATGGGTTATGATTTTTTTAGGGCCCTTGAAAGTGAAAAGCGAAAATAAATTGCAAGTCAGAAATGGAATAAAAATTCATTTCAAGCGTCAAATGATTGAAAGGAGTTCGTGTCAAAAAATTATTTATAAGTATTCGATTGAGAGAGAAAAAAATCTTATAGGATGAAATTAGCTTTGCTTTATAGTCTTATTATTACGTTCGAGATGGCGCCACCTAGAGGTTCTAATTTTCAACTGTTTATTTTAAAATTTCAGTAATTGGTTTTCTTTGACATTCCCATTTCGTCGAGTCACTGGCTTCTTTTATTCATTTCCAATGTCAGACCTTGCGAAGTTCTGGGTTTTTCTTTCATTTCAATGCTAAGTTATGGATGGCATTTCTTGAAAAAGGTGATTTGTTGGGGGCAAGATAGGGCTTGGTGAGTAAATATCCAGCATTTTACAGTTTTACTTAATCGTGACGAAAATATATTAATTTTTTTTTAAAAAAAATGGATCGTAATTTATCTCGTACCGCTTCATATTCGACCTTCCCAATTTCTCTCTTGAGTGATACATGTGTCAGTTTTGGCAAAATTTCTATCACATTTTGAAATTGTTATTACTTTTTTCCCCTAACACTTGTAAAAATAAATCAAATCAATGCCATTTTTTTCCATCACGATTTCTCCTTATCATAGCCCGTAGCTTACTAATGTGGCGGCCATCTTTTAAATCTGCGCATGCGTAATCGCTCTGTCAACTACGGCCATTGGAGAGGTTTCAACATTTCATTGTTTTCAAAATCTATCGGTAACGGCGCATCAGTTAATGAAAAACTCAGCAGGTGGCGCTAGTTTTTTTTTCCGCAGTTTCAAAAATTGCAGTTTTAATTTATTCATCATCTTCTGAAGGGGTTAAGGGGTCACATTAAATTGCCACTTTCCTGCCCCTCCCACCATTTCAAATGTTTAGTCTGGAAGTTTTTGGAACGAGATATCACG
This sequence comes from Megaphyllum sjaelandicum, assembly GCA_034698745.1. Taxonomy (NCBI): domain Eukaryota; kingdom Metazoa; phylum Arthropoda; class Diplopoda; order Julida; family Julidae; genus Megaphyllum; species Megaphyllum sjaelandicum. The sequence goes on along the minus strand of JAQGBX010005162.1, from coordinate 1,338 downwards.
TGACTTTGTGAAACAACGCCTTTCCATTCGTCGTTTGTTTGATTTTGCAAAGTTACAAAAGTTTGCAAGTATAGCTAGTACAAAGACATGTGACGCGAATTCGTTTTGGCGAATTTTCGCTAAAAATGTTATTTAACTGCTAATGAGGAAGAAATTGCGATGGAATAGTCGTGCAAATCCTTCTCTGGTTTCAGACATCCTGAGAACGAAATATCCAGATCAATCCCACGTAGCCTACAGTTTGCTTTTAATTTGTAAGATTTGCGAAAGTGCGCATCACGCGTATTATGTCGCTGCAATATATTTTCCTTGAACTGAAATCAAACATGCAGCCAACAAAATCGGATGTACAATAAAATGTATTCAATGTCATTTCTTATAACCGTGTTTTTCCTGCATGACCCAGTTTCTGGTTCATGAATGGTTCGTAAATCTCATCAGGAAATTTGCTTGGAAAGATCAATGCTTTATACTTTTTATATACCCATTTCGAATTTCTTTACCAACTTAGGAATTTTTTGCCTCTCCCTTACAGGATTTCTTTTATCAGGTATTACACTCGTTTTGTTTTTACTTCCAAATTTCGCAATAGGTTTTTTTTAGGAATTCGATGTCCCTAATACATATATTACTGAAATGTAGTTGAAAATCGTAATGATCCGAAGTAAGGGTTAATGGCACGCTCGATAAGGAAAGTATAAGTATTGCCGACTAAAAGACATCGAACTCTGCATGGTCATCTTTACTGGTCAATATCAATTGCTGATTTCGTGTAAGCACTTCAGGCGAACTTAATTGGTGATAATACGTCGTTTGTTGATTTAAGTGTTTTAATTATTTACTAAAAACAGCGTGGGTGTATGCAATACAAAAGATGCAGGCGGGAAAAAGGAAGCGAAGCCAACTTGGGAGGCGCCATCTTGCGAGTCATACACCCGTCAAATTCTTACATTTTTCTCTTTCTAACTAAAAATGAAAAGAAGAGCAAATCCTAGCTGCCGAAAATTTGATTTAAAAAGTTTGATTTTTTTATTTCTTTAGAATATTTGCACGTAAGCATCTTGTTATCCATTTTCTCTGTCCACATCCGCCATAGACCGACCCTCCACCTGGTGGCTTATATAGAATGCATTCTCGCACAATTCAATTCGACGTGCCAATTGACCCTTTGCCCAATCAGATCCTTTTGCGGATTTTTAAGGAACTATTGAAAGGCCTTTAGAAATAGAACGGCGCTTTCAGCGCATAGATTACTTGCACATGCAATAGCCAGCATGCGCCGTCTGCTCGTGAAAGTTATCTTTACATCATTAATACATACAGTACTAATGTGATACA
>JAQGBX010005161.1:0-14118 GCA_034698745.1 Megaphyllum sjaelandicum | reverse complement strand
CTGTTCCAGAATCTAAAGAATGTTGAAACAGGTCAGTTAAGAATGGAGTTATTTCGTGGGATAATTCTTTTAGAACTTTAGGTGAGAGTTTGTCTGGTCCTGATATTTTCATTAAGGGATAAAAGAAGATTAAGCACACCACGTCCACTAACCACTATTTTTGGCATTAGATTGTCTGTTTGTCCGTTGCAGAAATAGGCCAAAGTTAAAACCCCACAAACAAACGGACATATACCCCGTAATAATTGCATGTTAGGTTATGGACAGTTAGATAAAATTGTCAGATTAATTGCGAACCAGTCATTTCCTTGTATATGTCAGTCAATGGATGTACTTTACTACGATCTTCATATACATGCATAACTGGTGTAAAAAAACCCCGTGCTTATAAACATTTAAGCTAATGTTATTTGAACACCAAAGCAGTAACGTGAGCAGTAATGTGAGGCAAATGATAGATTTGAGAACATTTCTTTTCATATCAATTCCTTGTAGCGGAATAAAGGATTATGATCATGACAGCCTCAGTGGATGCTTCCAATCTGCTTTTCATATACTTCATTGACTGTTTCGTTATTTTATGCTTTTAGGCACTCTTCCTAATGGTCAAGACAGCGGACCACACTTTACGGTGGAGCCTCCGAGCCTTTTGCATTTTTCCAATCTCTCTGGAAGCAGAGTGGAATGTCGCGCTCGAGGAAATCCTCCGCCAACCATTTCTTGGGCTTTGTTAGATGGGACACCCTTGACTAACATTTCTGGTTTGCGGCACACTGATTCCGATGGCACCCTGGTTTTTTCCCCTTTTCGCTCTGAGCAGTTTCGACCTGATGTTCACACCGTTGGGTATCGATGCTCGGCTTCTAATCTGGCCGGCACAATCGTCAGCCGTGATACCAACGTCAAAGCAGGTTGGTTAAGAGTTCATTAAGAGTCAGGATTCTTAATGAAGTTGACATTTCAATAAACTAATATAAACTATTATAAATAAGACTATTATTTTTGTACTATTGAAATTTTTTTTCATTATTGTTTTATTAGCATGTCAGGCAAAAGTTAACACTTAAATTCCTTCTGCTCAAAGACATTGTGAACAGTCTTTCAATAAAGTCAAGCCATTGAATAATTTCCATTATGAATGTCAAATTTGAGTAAACATTATTTCTAAACGGATTTTATTTATGAGTTGAATCTCAATTTACTAGGAGAAATGAAAGTAATATTAGAAAATAAACAGAATTTTCAAAACAGGCCATTTGTGAAATTATCTTGTGATTTTGATTTTTTTTTGTCTTAGTAGCAAAATTGTGCATATATTTTTAAACATTGTATTCTTTTAAAAGTTCTTACAGTTGATTATGACGTGTATGTATATGATGCATTCTCAATCCGCGGCACCACTGCAGCCTTCAAATGTCACATTCCAACTTTTCTGGAAGCTTATGTATCTGTTGCTTCGTGGATCAGGGATGACACTTTGAAAATCGTTGCCTCTGCAGAAACAGGTGAACATATTATTGCCAATTCTTTATCCATAGCTAGTATTATTAATTTTCAATACTATTTCAATTTCGAACATGTTCAATTTCAGATGGAAAATTTTGGGTGGCACCGAATGGGGATTTATTCATTAAAGATGTTACATCAATGGACAAGGGTAGCAGTTACAAATGCCACACTTACCATAGATTATCAAAGGAAAGTAAAACAAGTTCGAGGGCAGGGCAGCTTATTGTCACAGGCAAGACAAAGTATTATTTATACTCTTTTTTTTATTACATTTACGTTCAATTAGCTATAATCTCCCAGGAATTTATGAAATCTACATACATGTATTATCACAGCTGAACTTTTGTTAACTATCTATGAATCTAGGCAAATATGTAATTTAAGCTAGAATTAGTTGAAAAATTATGATTTCTCATGATGTCATCCAAGGGTGACTAGCAAATAGATAAGGAAATTAAGAAATCCAAATGATGTTGTAGTTTAAAATGCTCGAGTTTTAATTCTGCCCAGGTATGACACTTTTTGCCAAAGGATCCGATGAAGCAATATCGGCTCTTGAGGCGTTGTGCATAATCATTCAACAACAGCAAAACATTGAATAATTTTTGTATGATGTTAAAGCTGATAATGGAAAATTTCTGAATTTTGATTTTATTTATGAGTTGGAACTAAATATACTAGAACAAAATGAAAGAAATATTGGAAAATATTCGGAGTTTTCAAAACAGGCTGTTTATGAAAATGTCACCTGTGACTTATTTCTTTACTTTTTTACTAAATGCCATTGTGATTAATTCATCTGGCATCTTGTTAAATGATGGCAATGAACGAGTGTGTATTTGTTGGTTGTAGACCCTCGGGGCAATGTTCCTCCAAAGATAATTGATAGTGATTCTTCTGTGAAAGCTAATAAGGGAAGTACTGTGTTCTTGCCCTGTGTTGCTCAGGGATTTCCTGCTCCCACTGCAGTGTAAGCAAATTTAATGGCATGCTAACAGACATCTAGAAAAATTGCTTATTTTATGCCTAACAAATTTTAAAAATCATAGTTGGTTGCGACGCGCAGAGGCTGGAGAGGAAAACATAGTTTCCAATGGTCGCATTAAATTCATTGCTCATGGACTTTTAATTAGCAATGTTCAGGAACAAAATGCCGGTACTTACATTTGCCGAGTAAACTCCAGCACTTGGACAACGAAAAAGGAATTTGCGTTAATTGTTCAAGGTCTGTTGATGTTGTCGTGAAATTTTGTATTGCATATAAGATTTTTGTTCCTAATTTGCTTTCCCATTGCAGTGCCCCTCGATGTTCAAATCAACCCATCAAAAGTGACTTTGAATGTTGGCGAATCCTTGATTCTCAATTGCCAATTAGCTGGTCACCCTGTTTCTTCGGTAGAGTGGATGAAAGATGGGCAAAGCGTTCCTAACGAGCGTATTTATTACTCGGAGTCCCAACATGTCTCGACGTTAAGCATATCAGCAATTCGATCAGAAGATAAGGGAATGTACCAGTGTTTCGCTCGTAATGAAAGAAACGTTATCCAAAGTTCTGCTCAAGTTATTCTTGGTGGTGTGTATTTTTTTAATTGAAGTTTAACTTGAATTTATGTAAATTACTGTAAAATTGTTCTGGAATTCAACTACATATCACATTAAATACATGGCCATGTATCTGAAAAGTGATTTTTCAACTATTGCTAGATTTTTTGCCGGAATTTAAGCAAGTTTTTGATGAACATAACAAAGTACCTGGGTCAGCTTTCACCCTACACTGCTTGGTCATTGGTAACCCAGTTCCAACAATTTCTTGGACATTAGATACAATCGTGTTGAAAAATTCGGCACACATTTCCATCAATGACAATGTGGAAATTACTGGTGGCCTGCACAGCATGCTTCAAGTTAAGCAAACAAGAAAAGAAGATGGGGGATTATATAGTTGCGAAGCAATGAATCGACTGGGAAAGTTGAAACATTCTGCACGAGTGAACATTCATGGTATGTGAGGGTAAGTGCTCCTTTGCCTTACCATTTTTAAATACAACTCTATACTTAAATTCAATTTATTACAACCTTTGGTTAAATTGCCTTGGGTTGTTGTGTGAGTAATGTACTCATAAATTAAACAGTACATGTAGAATGCTGCAAATCTAATAATTTATTTCTTTCTGGTAGGATCACTTGAAGTTCGGCATATTCCGCCAATCACAGCTGTAGCCGGTGAGAATCTGCTACTCTCATGTCCTGTTTTTGGCTACCCCCTGGATAATGTTGAATGGATGAAAGGTAAATACATTTTGGTTCCTTTCGTTATAACATGCATGAATAACTTTTCAACAGAATATGTTATTGTAGGAAATGCTTTAAAATGAAGATGGTTATAGCAAGTAATTGAAGTAGTTTTTTATTTATTTGATACATCAACTCTTAATCATCTGGTTGAAAACGTGCATCAACGGAAACAATATACCGTAAATACGGAATTAAGCGCCCCGGCGCTTATTTGCAAATTCTGGGGACCACCTGCCCGGCGATTATTAAAGGCAGGCGGCTATTGCGGGTCCGGCGCTTGTCTGTTCTTCGACTTTACACCTCCTGTACTATCGCCCATACGGTACCGTAAGTTACCGAATACCGTAGCTACAATATGTACCATATTACCGGTACATGTATTTACTAGGTTTAAGTGTCTAATAAAAGGAGCATACCTTAAGTAATACATACCTACATACTGCACATGTGCTCAATCCCGAAATTTAAACTTCGAAAATTTCCGTAAACAAAATTGCCTCACTTTAAAATCACATCTTTATTCCAATGCAGCCTTAAACCAAACAACACATGACACATTTATTTACGATTTACGACTACTGTCACATGGTGTCAGAGTAATCAGTATGGTAATCAGTCTTACTTGTAATAGCCGCCCGGCGCTTATTTGCAAATTCCGGGGAACCTCCCTGGCGATTATTAAAGGTAGGCGGCTATTGCGGGTCTGGCGCTTAATTCCGTATTTACAGTAAACAAAAAAAAATTTGACTTGAAAATTATCTCGTAATAATCGTCAAAATATGCCCAAAATATGCTTGCTAGAATGCAAATTATAAATTTGATTGCTATCGGATACAATTAAAACAGCATAAAGTTAAAATTTGCAAGTTACAATTATGTAATTTTGCATTTGCAGGCACATTTACACTGCCAAGAACATTTCGCCAAGAAGTATTTTCCAATGGAACTTTACTTATTAGTGAGGTTCAAAGAAGCGTAGATGGTGGTGAATACATTTGCACTGCAAGTAACAACAAACGAGAGAGTGTTCAAGCTAAAATTCAGATCGATGTATTGGGTAAGTCAATAAATTTTCTACTTGAAGTTTCACAGTTTATGTGATCTTCATATTTATAGTCTGAGAAGGTAAGTTTTTTTATATAGGCAATGATATGAGTACTGGGACATTTTGATGTATACTTTAAGGAACTTGGACTTTAAAAGATATTTTTTTTACAAATTATCACAATTTTTGAATTCGTTATTTTTAATAATGAATTAAAAGTAAAACCTATCACTCTGGCAATAGAAAAATAATGATTTTCAGATTAACAGTCTAACATATTGTTCCAGGTAGTTATGTGATGATGCTGTTCAATACAAGACAGATATTTGGAATAAATGTTACCAATAGATACCATGAAGGTCAGACTTGTATATTTCAACAACCAATGTTTATTTATGTTCTACGTCTCGGCTAAAGTACGGCCTTCTTCAGGAGCTACATATGAAAACAAGTAACATTTAAAAATGTAAAACCACAGGTAAATTTGGAAGACAAAATATTTCAATTCTAAATTGTACTCAAATGAGTTTTCATGAACCTCATGTTATTAAAGCCCATGGTATTTTAATTCCTAACTTAATAACTTAATGTTCACATCTGCATCCACTAGCTGAACTTACACTAATTATATTTATAATTATATTTATAATTAGTATTAGCAAGTGAATGATGTGATTATTAAGGTAGTAAATTAAATATCATGGGCTTTAATAACGCAAGGTTCATGAAAACTTGTTTGAGTAGAATTTAGAATGGAAATATATCCTGTCTTCCAAATTTCCCTGCGGTTTTATATTTTTAAATGTTACTCGATTTCATATGCAGCTCCTGAAGAAGGCCATATTTTAGCCGGAACGTAGAGCGTAAATAAACATTGGTTGCGGAAATAAACAAGTCTCGCCTTCATAATTTCATCCTACCCAACCACTTGAGAAACCATGGAACAAACTAATAGATGCCGCCAAACTGCATTTGGTATATTTTCATATTCCAGTACCTCCCAAAATTCTCCCTTTTGCCTTCCAAGATGAGTTGTTGCGTGAGGGGATGCGTGCGAGGCTGCAGTGTGTTGTCAGCGAAGGGGATTCTCCAATACATGTTCAATGGCTGAAAGATGGCCTAGCAGTGGGAGAGGACTTGGGCATTATAATAAAAGCCATGGATGAATTCTCCAGCATCCTGGCGATTAGAATGATAACCCCTCAACACAATGGCCTGTACACATGCATTGCGCAAAACGCCGCTGGAGCAGCCTCACACTCAGCCCGACTCTCAGTTAATGGTAATTGACTGTTTTTTACTTTTCAGCTCTTCCCAAGATTATCCCTTTTGCATTCCAAGACGACCAAAACTTCAAAGGCATGCGGGCACACATCGCGTGTGCCGTCAGCCAAGGGGATCTCCCCATCCAATTTCAATGGCTCAAAGATGCCAAGCCGATCCTCCCATTCTTGCACATTAAAGTGACTGACTATGATAAGCACTCGAGTGCACTGAGCATAGACAGTGTCACTGCCATGCATTCCGGCAACTACACGTGTGTCACCAAGAACCCTGCTGGAGAAGCCAGCTTCACGGCTCAGCTTCTGGTCCAGGGTAATCACACGTTTTAAGCTATTTTCCACTGTTTCGTTCACAGTTGGCCCCAAAATTCAGCCGTTCTCTTTCCAAGATGATAAGTTTTCTGTCGGAGGAAACATTGCCGTGGTTTGCATGTTGACAGAGGGAGACCCTCCAATTGAATTTGGCTGGAAAAAGGATGGGAAGCCTGTTAATTCTTTATCTGGGATAAAACTTGTGTCTGTTAAGGATTTCTCTAGTATGTTGACTATTATCAGCGCCACTCCCTCTCACAGAGGCAACTACAGCTGCTCGGCAAGCAATGCTGCAGCTTCTGATGTGTTCATGGCAGAATTGAAAATCAATGGTAATTTTTCAATCGAAGATAAAACGTTAATGCATTTGTAACCAATTATTCTTTCAGTATCTCCAAAGATTGTTCCATTTTCATTTGGGGGAGAACATTATTTTGCTGGGGTGTTGGCTCGAGTGTCATGTGTTGTTTACCAAGGGGATTTGCCAATCACCATCGAATGGTTAAAGGATGGCCGACATATTTTGCCAGAAACTGGGAATTTCATTCATTCAATGGATGACTTTACGTCCGTCCTTACGATCGATAACATTCAGAGTGAACACTCCGGCAATTACACGTGTGTTGCCAGGAATGCAGCCGCAGCAGCCAGCCATACTGCCCAGCTGGTTGTCAAGGGTAAATATCACCATGACATTTTTGCATCTACATGTGTAGGTCCTTCTCGTCTTTCCAGTGCCACCCAAGATCGTGCCCTTCTCCTTTCAAACTGAGCAGCTCACTGAGGGCATGGTGGTGCGCGTGTCCTGCGTTATCAGCCGTGGGGATTTGCCCCTCAACATAACTTGGCTAAAAGATGGTGGTGCCATTTCCCCCGATCTTGGGATAGTTATCAGAAATTTTGACGAGTACTCGAGCGGATTGTCACTTGACTATTTGACGTCTCGTCACTCTGGAAATTATACCTGTCTGGCCAGTAATGCGGCTGCTACTGCTACCTTCACTGCACCACTTTTAGTTAATGGTAATTTGATGTTCCCGTTTATGTAACTATCCATTTTGGCAAACTATTTTAACTACATATCTGTAAAATTGATAGATATACTTTTTAGAAGAAATTGGGGTCCTTCCATGATAGATGTCCTCTGCCTGGCATATCATAAAAACTCTTTTTCTCCCTGTACATGTTGTTTTAAATAAATCCAATTATGAAAAAGCACACTATTGGCTAAATTGGACCCTTGCAGTTTTGAATACAACGTTATGATACCTTAATAGCTAAGAATGTTAAAGAAATCTTATGCAGATATTAACCCATTCTCTGTTATGAAGTAACTTGGACATGCGGCGCTGTATGTCACAATCATTTTAATTGGCCTGTTTCAAAATGACATTCAGTGGTGTGTATTGAAAGGTGTGACTAATAAACTTATCAGATTCAGTGCAAAATTGAATGTACAATTAAACAAATTTTTAATGAATATTAACGTATCATTATGCATATTATATCAGGATTTGAATTAATTCCACAGCGGGCAATAATTTAAGATTATACACATTTAATTATTAATTTTATTTTTTTAACTTAGAAGCATATAAATTAGAAATAAAGTTAAAAAATGCCATTGCAGAAATCATGCTTTTGTATTATTAAAAATTAGGATATTTCTTATTAATTCTCATATTGCCACTTTCAATGTAAAACCACACAATGACTTTCGAAAGGTTTCCTGCCAAAATGCCATTCATTATTTACCTATGGTCAAATTCAAGGCCATAGCAAATTGGTTAATTGTGACGTTGTATTTATTTAAAATTCAAAAGTATGGCAGTTTATGCCGACACTCGAACTTCATCTTGACCATGCACATTTTCCCTGTAGCTATAGGTAGTAGTTGCCCTAAACTTTGGAAAACAAAATTGAATCATCACAGAAATGTGATAATGCAGCTGTCCTTGAATTCACATAATGAATTACTTCATTATGTAGCCTTAAAAATGTTTTTGCAGCCACAAAATTTTAATAATAAGGCTTATATTATGTTCACATTAAAATCAAGTTAATGCCTAGTATTAATGACCCATCTCCACTAGATACAGTACGTCTGTAGTATTGAGTTTCAGTTACAGGGTAACCCATACCTGAAAAACCTGGAAAAGTCAGAGAGAAGTCAGGGAAGAATGACTTAATTTGAAAAAGTCATGGAAATTCAATGTAGTCGTGTTGTTGCTATCATTCGTCAAATTTTATAAAAAATTACATGCTGATTTTTTCTATATTTTTCTATGTTAATTTTTAGAACTGCCATTAGTAAATTTTGAAAAATATTTTACTATTTCGATTTGGCGAAATATTTCAAATTTTGACATTGTCATTGGTCAGAGAAATTGTTTTAAACCTGGAAAAGTCAGGGAAATTAAAAAGGAAATTTCTGGGGGAACCCTGAGTTAGGACGATATTTTGGAAGTAGTTTGCCGAAGGCGAATTTTTTCATCATAAAACTTGTCCTGTATCTAGCTTATCGGGGTAAACTGTGTGTTGAATGTAATTAGTTGGATACACCCTGCACATTCAATACTGACTGCTCTTTGTATCTCAAAATTTGCTACTAATTGCTTAATTGAACCTGTTTTATTCAATGTTTTTTAATAAATCTATTTCAGTTCCTCCAAGATGGGTCCATTTTCCTAAACAAGTGGTGTCAGTTGTCTTGAACCAAAACATTGTACTTCATTGTGAAGCCGACGGCTTTCCGACGCCGAAAATCACGTGGATGAGAGGAAAAGGTTTGTTTTGTTGTGTAACACTAGATGTTTCTTATGAAGAACACAAAATGTAGTTACATCTCATTTGATTGTTTGTTATAAATAATTTTTTTTAGAAATTATTTGTAAAAAATTGTACAATCGAACGTCACTCGTTTCTATATTCATTTTAAGAATCATAATTTTCTAGAAAATCTTAATAGTAGGCTATATATTAAACAAAATATCAAGGGTTTCTTTTTAAATTTTGATTATTGCAAGATTGCAAAGGATGATTGCAATAGGGTGATTTATATACTTTAAAGCATGACTAAACTTGACAAAGAGTAATTAGCAGTATACTAGCTATACGTCTAAATAACTGTCAATTTGATTTATAGTTGATATTATAAATGATGATTCTCTTCGAGTTTATCAAAATGGAAGCTTGGTAATCACCAATGTGATGGAAGAACATGAAGGATACTATGCTTGCAAAGCAAACAATGGCATTGGAGTGGGTCTCGATCAGATTGTGCATCTGAAAGTGTATGGCATGTATATTTGTGGCGCACATTTTTAGTTTCATATGTTTTAAAAATGCTGCATTTTCATAATTTAAAAACAATTTTAATTTTCAGATCCACCTGTTATAATCAATAAACCTAACGTTGTCACAGTGAAACTTGGAGGAAATGCCGTATTAAGTTGCGTGGCTAAAGGAGATGTACCAATAAATATGACCTGGCTAATGGATGGGAAATTGGTTACTTCTCAGTTTCATAACCGGTAAGCAGAATGGCTGTTAATATAAGGCGGAGGTTGATTTAAAGCTGTATGTGCAAAGAGCTGAATTTTCAACAGTTTCTTGAGCTAATGTTCAATTAGATGATGATTTTGTTACTCGTTCAAAAATGTTAAGAGAAAAGTTTAGAATGAAGTTGAGATCATTTACAACAAGTGTTATATTTTTAAGATTACCTATAAATTGTAAATACATTTCTACAGTAGGTGGGCTACATATGGCAAAGAATTTTTTTTATGAAATTGAAGTATTATTTTGAAAGATTTTTTGTAAAAGTACAAGAACTTCTCTCATTTTAGCACGTTAATTATATTTCTGCGCGTCGTTTGATCATTTTTGTTTCAAGATATAAAGCTCTAGATAATCTGGCATCAGCTGGGTTAACGTCGGAACTATCCATCAGAAAAGTCGAAAAACAAGATGGAGCCATGGTCACATGCTGGGCACAAAATGCATACGGAGAAGACCGTGCTGATATCACTCTGTTGGTGCAAAGTTAGTTTTAACCGTTTCTTTATTCGGGTTTGGATAATCATAATACTGCTAAATGTCCATTTCGTTACCTCATTCAAGGTCCCCCTGATCCACCAGTTGGGTTGTCTGCAGCAGATGTTGGTAATCAAACTGTCCGTCTATCTTGGACTGTGCCTTTTGATGGAAATAATGAAATTCAGAAGTATGTTTTGGAATACAGGCAAAAAGAAGGCAAGTCTATTACTAGTTTTATTTGATATTAGGAAGAATATAATGTATGTTATAGAGCACCATCTGGCGATCTGGCAATTTACAATGATTTCCATGATATTGCATACCATCTAGCTCGATCATGCTAACTGCATGAGTTTTCAGAGTGTGCTTTACCTGGATAACGTCAATAATAATATGTCATCCATAAAAATAGTAAATCTGGCTTTATGTTATAAAATTGAAACAAAATTGATGTACATTTACCCAAATTATATTTTTTTGGTCTTTAAACAAGTCTATTTCGGACATTACATTTTTTTTATTATTCATGAATTTTACACAATTTGATTACCACATGTTTCTGAACCTTAATTAAATGAACTAGTTTTTCCCAATCTTATTACATATTGCTCACAAGAGCAAACTGAGAAATTAAGATGGCTGAGTGGCAGTGTTCTCGCCTTGCATTCGATAGAAGTTGGTTCAATTCTTAGGTCGGCTACGCTGGCTGGATAGTTCCTACGTTAATTCAGCCATGACCGGTTTCCTTTAGACTCCTACCCAGCCATGCACAGTGAGGTATTTCGCTATTGCTGCCGGTCCCAAGCCCGGATAAATTAGGGAGGTATGCGAAGATATGTGGCGATGCGCTGTCTGTTACTAGACCCGAAACACGATTGTCATCTGCTGCTGGAGCATCGTTGGCTCCGGTCTATGACACCAACCGGCGTTGTGCACATGGTTGATGATGATATTAATTTTTACATGAAAAACTGAATTCAAATGTTGGTACCCTTGGGGAAAATATATGTTTTAAATATATGCTGATGTGTGTCAACCTATCTTATTTCTTTTTCTAGGTGCTTCTCACAACAAGACAATCAATGGCAATCAACTTTTCGAGATCATTTATGGCCTGAAACCTTCAGCCACTTACACCTTCCGAATGTTTGCCGAAAATAATCTAGGATTGAGCAGTGGCACTGAACCAGTCATGTTAACCATCACAGGGGAGGGTATGCTGGCCACAAGTTTTGCTTCTGGATGTTTACTTTTTCAGTGCATGACTGCCACATAAAAGCATGGTAATATTTGCATGATGCACTATTAAAATTTTATTTTTGATATTTAGTTTTCCGAGCAGAAACAATTTTTTTTTCTCTATTATACAGCTTAGACTTTTAATTTGTGTTCTGTTTGTTTTGCAGCTCCATCCAGTGCACCTCATAATGTCAATGTTCAGGCTTTGGATTCGCAAACCGTTAAAGTGTCCTGGCAGGTTAGATTTTTAGACTCTAAAATATGTGAAATGGTTCTGAAGTATGCATTTTTAAACGATTGAAATGAAATGATGTAAAAGTAGAATTAAGAGTTGCGTTTGATATTCGAATTCTTTTGCATTTAGCTTTGAATTTTTTTTCACATTTATTTAAAAATAGAAAATATCGAAATCTTTAAAGAAAACTACCATAAACAATTTTCTAGTATATCAGGTATTGGCTTACGTTCTGTCATAATGGATGAAAGCACCATTTTGAAATAAGTATATAATGTATATAAGACGCATATTTGTATCAAATACTTGCGTATGCAGCCTGCCTATCTATTGATTGAATTCTCCAAATACTAATTTGTTGATAAGTTCATTAATTTATTCCGAATTACCTTAATTCATAAATGCATGGATTTCTGTTTGTTTTGATAAAGTCTGTGTGCAGAATTATAATTGTCTTTTAGGCATTTGTTTCAAATTGTTAACTGGAGTTAATTTTTTTAAATTTCACAAGAAGGAAGTTGATAAGTGAAAGCATTTTCCAAAAAATTCGAAAACACTATTCTGTATATGTAACATCCGAAAAAATGGACAACATTTTTTTATTGTACAACTCTCCAATAATCAGTTATAGTTTGCAGATACAGAGTAGTTTAACATAGATTGTGAACATTTAAAAAAAATGATTTTTATCCCAAATTTGAATGCATATTTTTTTACAAGTACTTTGCATGCCTTTGCATGATTTCTTCCCTGTTTTTTATGCTATGTCTCATTTATTGGGTATTTTAAAATACCATTTACGAAACTGAACACTTCTGAAAAAATTAGTATTAGAGTGGTGAGGATCATGGAAACCCATTTATAATATACAGGGTGATTCCTAAAGTCACTGGCCAAAGAAAAAAATATATATCTTTAAAATGGTAACACATACGAAGATAATTGTTATGAGTGATTTCAAGAGTTCTCCATAAGCTATCCGGAAACCATATTCCCTTCCACCTTGAATGTCACGTTCAAGGTCATCCATGTGCTAGGTCTGCGGATTTTGCAGATTGTCAGAAACCGCTGCAGATACGTTAAAAAATGTAAATTAGAACGTTGTAGGACAATGTAGGGCGATGCCTAATTTTTTCGTCTCCACGATTTATTCCATACACACTCAGGCTGCACTGCATGACACACAAGCTTTGCGGGCCTCAAACCTGCTAAATTGTTGATCATAACTGTGTGCTAAGGCAATTTTCTTTCATTTGAGGATGTCAAAGTTTAATACTGTATTAAGGTGTGGGAATAACAATTTATTCATTGCTTATGAACAATGCATGGTCTCAGATGCCACATTTTAGAAAACGTTTAGCAAAATAATGAATTAATCTTACTTGAGCGCATACTCAATATGATTAAAACAAATGTATTTTTTATGCAAAAAAATGCACATATTAAAAATGATCACCACCTGCAAGGATAGGGTCTTGAAATTGCCATTGCATGGTTTTTACATGTTTAAGGTCATATTTTTTGCAGCCCACAAAGCTTTGGGGTCCCGCAGTGCAACCTAATGGCGAATTTACTCCAGGGTACTCCGGGAGTACCCTCGGGTGCTCCGAGTGTACACCGAGTGGACAAGTGAAATTCGCCATTAGTGTGTCTGAAGTAACTCGTGGAGAAGAAAAATTCTGGATCGCTGTGCTATTTTCAAAACAATTAGAAATCAACTTTATTATACTAATTAGGCATCGCCCTACAACGTTCTAATTTACACTTAACGTATCTGCAGCTGTTTATGAGATATCTGCAAAATCCCCAGACCTAGCACATGGATGACCTTGAACGTGACATTCAAGGTTGCAGAGAATATGGTTTCCGGATAGCTCATGGTCGACTCTAAAAGTTACTCAAAAGAATTATCTTCGTAGCGGTTACCATTTTTAAGATATAATTTTTTTTCGTTGGCCAGTGACTTCAGTAATCAGCCAGTATCTATAAATAAAAATG
This sequence comes from Megaphyllum sjaelandicum, assembly GCA_034698745.1. Classification (NCBI taxonomy): domain Eukaryota; kingdom Metazoa; phylum Arthropoda; class Diplopoda; order Julida; family Julidae; genus Megaphyllum; species Megaphyllum sjaelandicum. The sequence continues at coordinate 164 of JAQGBX010005161.1, read as the reverse complement.
TAAATTTGCGTTTGTTACTCTGATCACATCTCCAAAAGTTCTTTACCGATTGCTTTGAAATTTTCACACAATGTTACATTCGCATAGGGCCCCAATGTTATATAACTTTTATTTCGATGTCACACCTGTGACAGCTACAAACATGCTTTTTTTGTAACAAGGTC
>JAQGBX010005160.1:0-14122 GCA_034698745.1 Megaphyllum sjaelandicum | reverse complement strand
CAGCCCAATGTAAATTGTATTACACATGAAGCATGTGTAACCAAACCCTAAACCCCCCCCCCTCCCCCAGTTGGTTACGTAATATATGTACGCTCCGTCAGGAATTCTCAATAGGGGTAATCAAGAAGTTGCGGCCATGCTGCAGTTACTTACCAGCAGATTTGGCTCCGCCTATGTCACGCATGCGCATTTCAAAATTAAAGAGTTGCAACTGCAAAATTTCTTGACCTAAATGACCTGCACATGGAGGGAATAGCCCAAACCACATGAAAAACAAAGAGGTCTGCCTCTTGCTTGAAAGTGCGCGTGATGAACTGCAGCCCCAAAATCCATCTGCCAACTGGTTTCGGCTGGCACTTTTACTTGGTGGCCACACTTTCGGTCAGCCAATAAAAATACTGGATTTTGTGACCTAGATACACTTGAAGATCTAGGTCAGCAGACCACTTAGTTGCTGCCCCAACTGCAGGCGTGGCCGCAACTTTTTGATTACCCCTACTGAACACACAGCCACCATTTCACAGGTAGCAGCAACCGAGCAGATGTATCGAGCAATGCCACTGCAACACACCTAGTAACGACTGTATCTCGGGCAACTAGCATAACCAGGACGATTTTGCAAAATTTAATAATGACAATTTTAAAAATTGACAGAAAAAAATTCAAAGAAATTAAAAGAAAATTGCCTGAAAATATTTTGAAAACTTGACAATTTTATATTCGGAAAATATTAAAAATATGTACTCGGAAAACGTGAAAATTTTTGCAAATTTGACCAATGGAAAATGGGATCGCAACAACACGACTACGTTGAATTTCTCTCACTTTTTCAAAATAAGCCATTCTTTCTCGAGCTCTCCCTGACTTTTCCAGACATTTTCAAGTTCCCTGAGTTTTCCAGGTTTTCCAGATCTGGACGTACCCTGATTTATTAATGTTTATCAATGACGCAAACCTTTTAAATTTCAGGTATTTATAAATTTAATTTTTGCAAAAGCGAAGTGCAAAAAGAGTGCATGTGTCCATTGATCATGATCAGTAATGAACATTCAGATTCTCAAAAAAATTTCGAGCGCCGTTCGTTTAATGAAAAAAAATGGTTCCATAAGAAATTTCACTATCAACTTCCCTGACTTTTTTTAAGTTCTAAAAAAATTTCCCTGACCAATGCATGGCAATGAGTCAAAAATTGGCATAATTTGCAGAATCGAACACGAAAAATTTTTTTTCGCAAAATTTACCCAAATGACAATTTAAAAAAAATTGACATTAACAAATGTTGAAAATTAAAAAATTTTGTATTCGGACATTGTTCAAATGTTGTCCCCGGAAAAACGTGGGAAATGTTGGAAATTTTCACTCGCAAAAACGTGGTAATTTTTCAATTTTGTCCTTGTAAAACGTTTTTTAAATTTCTATTCGGAAAATGAACCCTGAGATAATCATATAGAAGCATTAATTTAGGATTGCAACAACATGACTACGCTGAATTTCCCTGACTTTTTTAAATGAGCCATTCGGATCTTCCCTGTCACTGACTTTCCCAGGTTTTCCATGCATGAGGGACCCTGTTTTCAGTAAAAAAAATTCATTCATAGTTATGTTTGTCGGATTCACAGCACGAGTCCAGGAATCCTTTAGAAATTTAACTTTTCCAGGTTTTCCGGGTCTGGGCGTAAACTGGATTATGCGTGCCGTTCTGGAAGAGAATTTGAAAAATAAAAGTCAAGAATACCGAAATGCAAGACCTTAACGTATTACCTTCCAGCGAACGCTGCTCGGAACAAAATCAAAGAGTCCAATACTCAGTTTCTGGGTATTTTATTACTCATCGAGACTCGGAGTCGGATAAAGTACGGCGTACAAGAGGCGTGACCAGATTCATACTGCGCCGTTTTATCTTAACTTACAAAAACGAGATAAATCGGAAAATTTGAAAAAAATAAAGGATAATGGCCACGAGAATCACGAGAGGACATCTCATTGATGTCCATTTTACAAGATATTGCACGAAAAATACCTCTTGATCAATAGGGGCAAGGATAGCTCGTTGATGCGATTCTAAGTCTGGGTCCCGTAGTGATCGTAGAAGGCCATATCCGCTTCAAAATGCAATATCTATCAGCAAACACGTCTCGGTACAAATTTAAATTGACAGTTTCTGAGTATTTGACTCAGATAAAGTACAACAAACAAAAAGCGTGGCCAGACTCGAAAAGTAAACGACGATAGTCAAAACAATATATCTTTTACACAAGCTTCTTGCTGGTGCCCATCTTACAAGATTTCGTAAGAAAAATACCTCTTGATCAATAGGGGCAAAGTCAGCTCGTCAATGCAATTCCGAGTCTGGGTCCCGTAGTGATCGTAGAAGGCTAATCCGCTTCAAAATGCAAGACCTATCAGCAAACACGTCTCGGTAGAAATTTAAATTGTCAGTTTCTAGCTTCTTGCTGGTGTCCGTCTTTCAAGATTTCGAAAGAAAGATACCTTTTAATGAGTGGGGGCAAGGTCTGATTCTTTATCTGATTCCGAACCTGGGTTCCGTAGTGATTGTAGAAGGTCCTTCTGCACATGATAGACAACTTAGGACAATCAGTACCCATGGCCAGCAAGCGCTTAATCATTGACGGATCCTTTGACTTGAGCAGTATTTGTATCCTCATCAAGTCTCCACGAGAGAGCCGAGCGCCGGCTGACAAGAGCAACTCCACCAGAGAATAGAGTTTATTTTTGATAGCGTAATACATAGGCGTGTGACCCGATCCATCCTCGATGTCCACCTTGCAGCCAGCCTCGATCAACATCAGCACCGACTTCAGATCAGCGAAATGCACAGCCTTATGTAGGGGCGTGCAACCCTGTCTTTTATCCTTGACATTGATGTCACACTGCAAAGACACCAGAAGTTCAATAATATCCCATTTGACATTTCGTAAATAGCTATTGCGTCTTTCGATAATAGCATGGAATAGTGGAATTCCGGAACAACAGATGTTGCCTCCAGCTTGGACTAGCATTTTGACCACTTCTGAAAGAGTAAATAAGAAATAGTAAAACTTATCGAGCAAGTGCCATTATTTTAAGTTAGACTTGCCTAAGCAGTTGTTTTTAATGGCCAGATACAACGGGGTCTGATCGGTATCATCCAGTGCGTTGACATTGACTGAATAATTCAGGAGGAGAGCCACTGTCTCTACGTGGCCCATTTCTGCTGCAATATGCAATGGGGTCATTTTGGACTCATCCGGTGTGTTGACGTCGGCTGAATGAATCAGTAGGTGAGACACTGTCTCTACCCTGCCCTTTTTTGCTGCAATATGCATTGGAGTCTGTCCGGTCATATCCGGTGCGTTGACATCTGCTGAATAAGTCAGGAGGAGAGACATTGTCTCTATGTGGCCCATTTCTGCCGCATTATGCAACGGGGTCCGTTTGGTAGAATCCGATGCATTGACGTCGGCTAAAAGACTTAGGAGGAGAGATGCTATCGTTATGTTGCCCTTTTCTGCCGCAAGATACAACGGGGTCCTTTTGTACGAATCCAATGCGTTGACCTTAGCGCCGTGATTGAGGAGTAGAGACACTGTCTCTACAGAGCCTATTTGGACCGCAAAATGCAACGGGGTCTTTCTGTATGAATCCGATGCATTGACCTTAGCACCTCGATTGAGGAGTACAGACACCGTCTCTACGCAGCCCTTTTCTGCTGCATTATGCAACGGGGTCTTTCTGTATGAATCTGATGCATTGACCTTAGCGCCTTGATTGAGGAGTAGAAACACCGTCTCTACATGGCACATTTCCGCCGCAATATGCAATGGGGTTTTTCTGTACAAATCCAATGCATTAACCTTAGCACCTCGATTGAGGAGTATAGACACATTCTCTACGCAGCCCATTTTTACCGCAAAATGCAATGGGGTCTGCCCGGTCATATCCGGTGCATTGATGTTAGTACCTTGACTCAAGAGTAGAGACATTGTCTTTACGCTGCCTCACTCTGCCGCAACATGAAACGGTGTAAATTTTGCTGAGCTGATGATGCGAACCAAAAACATTATTACCACTATACACACATGACAATAAATTATGTAGACCTACTCGTCAGAAGAAGCTACCAACAACACCAAACTCACCCAAGAGCAGGATGGACCCAACGGATCAGTCAGCTACCAGGAGAAGCTGCACTTACAGGTGTAAAAGAAGGAAAACTTCACCAGCCAAGGCAGTCTGCCTCTCACAGCAAATCCAGGAGTAACTCAAGTGCCAGCTTCAAATCCAGTATCTGTTACGAGAATAATCATTTTGTCATTAGTATACAAGACATTTTTGTATTCTAAATAGCATGAAGCTTAGTCAGAGGTTTAGAACAACCGAAGGTAACAACCCTACAGTGGTTCTTAGGCATGAAGATATGGGATGCAAGATGAGAATTAGAAGATTGATTGAAACGTTTAAATAAGCCCATAGCTGAAGTTTTCTGGTCTCGTCCTCAAGGAGTCCCAACGCATGCAGCTCCATACCGTACCATGCCTTGTTGACATCCGGATAAGAGTCTCGCAAAATGCCCCTCCTCCACCTCTTTCCTTCCGGGCTCAAAATTTAAATAATTCCGGGGTATTCTCTGATCTGGAAACCTAAAAAAAAGTACGGGAACTTGAAAATGGGAAAAATGACTTATTTTGAAAAAGTCAGGAAAATTCTGCATATTAATGTTGTCACAATTCAAAATTAATGCTTTAGATCCTATTCGCAGACGTTTCCAAATTGTCAACAATTTTGGTGGAAATTTAAATTTACAAAGTTTCTAACAGATTCGAGGATAAATGTGTAAAATGCCACAACTGGAAAAGTCAGGGCAGTTAAACGTGAAATTTATGGGACAGTCCTGGGGGATCCCCCTTAATTATATTCCGAAAATGTTTCTCGGAAATTTTGTAGTTTTTATGTTATTTAAAAACTTTTCGAAAAAAAGGAGGGTGTGGAAATTTGAGAAAATGGCCCGCAATTCTTAACGAAGCTCCAACGTTGTTCTAACAAGCTCTAAGAAGAAACTTTGAAGGAAATCAAATTTATGAAAATAGTTTTTTTATAACCTGACACAACTGCAGAAATGCCTATTTGATCATTGTATACGATGAACAAAAGATAAGGTATCTGGGGCCGTACATAATTCACATAGACATTTTTATCAATTTTAACTCCTTCCCTCACCTTGGTGGAGAATTGGTTGACGATTGTGGTTCCACAACACAGAATTTACATGTACACTGCATATTATCCCCTTATTTCCATAAATGTGGATTTATGTTTTACAATCTGTATGCTATATTTACAGTACATGTGCACAATATTATATTTACAGGGTCCTTCCAGAAATTTCATTTTCAACTTCCCTGACTTTTCCCTGATCTTTCCAGTATTTATAATTAAAAATAATTTCACTGTCCAATGACAATGTAAAACATTGACATATTTCGCAAAATTGAAAACGGAAAATATTTCTCAAAATTTGCTAATGACTATTTTGAATATTAACAGATAAAAATCCAAAAATTAAAAAAAAATGCATGAAAATATTTTTTTAAATTTCACAATTTTGTATTCGGAAATTGTTGAAAATATGTACTCAGAAAACGTAAACTTTTTTGCAAATTTGTTCTTGGAATATGGGATTGCAACAACCCTACTACGTTAATTACTTCAAAATAAGCCATTCTTCCCAGACATTTTTAGGTTCTCTGAGTTTTTCAGATTAATAGGTACTCTGATTAATTAATTCTATTTCTAATTTTATTCTTTTAATACCCTGCAGTCAGTACATGGCACCATGTAGCGGGGAGGAATCATAATACAATTTAAGTCAGACTAAAGTCAGACATCCCAATTTAGCTATATTTGCTGTAGTTGGGATTTTAACGAGAAGGATGAGATGGGATTGGGATAGGAAGACGGTCATAGCCGGTCGTGAAGACTGGATTAAATTACAAATGCTGCTCATAAATGAGAATCCGATGCTGGAGCGCTTGCTGGCAGTGGGCGCCGAATGTCCAAAGTTGTCTATCATGTGCAGAAGGTCCTTCTACGACCACTACAAGACCCAGGCTTGGAATCAGATCAAAAATCAGTCCTTGCCCCCGTGGATCAAAAGGTATCTTTGTAGTCTATTCTTTACCCTGCAGTCAGTACATGGTACCATGTAACAGGATGGATCATTATACAATTTAAGTCAGACTAAGCAGTCTGGTGATGATTGATCCCAACATCACAATTTAGCCATATTTCCCATAGTTGGGATTTTAGCGAGGAGGATGGGATGGGAAGACGGTCAAGGCCAATTTAAAATTAGAACTATCCCAGCATTCGCCTGGAGGAATTGTGGAAAACCATGAAAAACCACAATCGAGGATAGCAGACCCGGGAATTGAACCTGGGTCTACCGAAAGCAAGATGAGGTGGTTTAATAATATGACGCGTAGGCCTACCTTTAAATTTTCAAGTATTAATACATGTAAATGTAATTTTCCCAAAGGCAAAGAGCAAAAAGAGTGCATTTTCCTATTTTGACATTTGTAATAACATTCCCTCCCTCCTCCCTTAGGGGTACAATCAAAATGGTGTACATAACAAGAACATGCACCCTCCTCCCCCTCCTCTTGGCTGACATGTCCAAGCAAATTATGGACGTGGTTTAGGCCTTCAAGAAAAATGTTATTGACTTACCAAGAATGTTAAAAAAACAATTAAAAAAAGAAGTTACCGTCATAACTGTTAAATAAATAAACAATTGTAAAGTTAAACATTTAAAAAGCAACAATACTTACGGTAATCGATTTTCAGCAATCCCTGAACACGTGCAACTTCAGACTTTGACCTTTGAACTTTAGGAACATGAAATGAACATCCAAAGGCATTAACTAAAATTTTAAATTTTCAGACGAGTGGATCCACGTACCTTTCAATCACCTTTTCCATAAAAGCCGAATAAAATGCGAATTAAACGAGCTTTTAATCCACGAAAGATTGGACGAAATAACGCCAATGTTTCAAATAGGATGTCAGCTGATCCACTATTTCGCATCATACTCGTGTCTAGAGTTTGCATCGTACGTGTGTCTAGACAGAGCATAGGGCCATCCATAAAACGCGTCACCAAAATGACTGAATTAAATCGGAACTTTGGAATGACCAGTAAGCTTACAGTATTTAATATTAAATAATAATAAAAAAAAACATTCTTAACACATAGATTCTCAGGAAAATTCCGAGGAAATAATTGACAATTTCAAGCACTCGCGCCGGTCAATCATTTTCAATCATTAAAAAAAATACTTACAGGGTCCCTAAAATTTCATTTCAGGTTTAACTTCCCTGGGTTTTTCAAATTTGTCCTGAGAAAACGTGGAAAGTTTTGCACATTTGTACTCAAAAAACCTAGAGGATTTGGCAAATTTGTGCTCGGAAAATTTACAAAATGTTGCACATTTTTACGCGGAAAATTTTGCAAATTTGCACTTGGAAAACACTTATAGAATTTTCAAATTTGTGCTTGAAAAACCTAGAAAATTCTGCAAATTTGTACTCAGAAAATGGGCCCTGAGCTAACCTTGTGTTAGTATTGATTTTGGATCGGCATGACTGCATTGAATTTCCCTTACTTTTCTAGTCATTCTCAAGTTCCCGAGTTTTGCAGGTTTTCCAGGTCTGGGGAGCCCTCGTTTATTATGGATTTAAAGGCCGAGCCCCAATTCCATTCCGAAAGAAACTGAGAGGAGCTCAACATAAAGATGAACTCAACACTGAGTCAAGCAGTGTTCTCGTGAATTAATATTGAGGTAAAATGTTCTAATACTTATTGTCTTTCTCCTTATAGATCCGTTTGGAGAATCCTGAGGTTCCGAAGGATTCACGACAGCGGTAAATTCATTAATAAATGTTTTATTCTTGCAGGATTAGATACGACTACTGGTTACAAATAACTACAGCAAGATTTGGTATAAAAGTATTAAAACAAAGTAAAAGACTTGTCCCAAAAATGACACTGAGGAAGACAAGTCTCGCGACATAAGTTTTGGATTCTAATGTCCACGTTCTAGAATAGAGCGTGTGTAGGGCTGCAGAATGCCAGCCCTTATATACTGTGAGCCAGGGAAGGCTCCCAAAGCATGTCCTCCACCAATGAGGAGATGCTTTGGTGGGATAACCCCTTGCTATGCCGCACTTGCTATGTCGCCGAAAGGCGGTGTAGCAGCTGCGGCACCGCAGAAGGGGGCCATGGTACAACTGCTACCATGGAAATGATGGGGTACAATGACCTTATGAACTTTGGTATAGTGCTATATATAGAATATATCTAAAATAAAGTAATAATCAGGGAGAAAAACAATAGTAACGTTACAAAACATTAATTAGAAAATCAAAGAGAACCGAAATGCGAGACCTTCATTAGCTTATTACCTTTCAGAGAATGCTTAGAGGTAAAAAATCAAAGCACTCAATGGTCAGTTTGTGAGTATTTTATTACTTATCGAGATTCTGATGGAGAACGGCGTCCGAGGGGCGTATTTAATATAGACACCGTAGCTTACCACGAGTTGAATTATTGTGGGTGTCCATCTTACAGGATTTCAAAAGAAAGATACCTTTTGATCCATGGGGGCAAGGGCTGAATCTTGATCTGATTCTGAGCTTGGGTCCCGTAGTGATCGTAGAAGGCCCATCTGCACATGATGGACAACTTAGGACATTCTGCACCCACTGCCAGCAAGCGCATCATCATCGATGGATCCCGCCTGTCGAGCAAACCTTTTATGTCCATCTATTTTACATGAGGGATCCGTTCACCAGCCGCCAAGAACAACTCAATGAAATTGTATTTTCCGTACTCAATAGCTAAAGACATGGGGGTGCCCTCATAAACATTAGTGCCCACCTTACTGCCAGCCTTGATCAGCATCAGCGCAGCTTTCAGATCCTCATACCGCAAAGCCTTATCTAGAGGGCGACCATAATAGTCGTCCAATTCCTCCACGTCGCATGGGTAAGACAGCAGAAGTTCCATAACATCATACTTGACCTTGTGATCTTTTCTTTCGATGATGGCATGGAGCGGAGTTCCTCTACAGCCACTGCATCCAATGAAGGCCTTGGCCTTTAGCAATTCAGAGATAAGCGATGCGTTTAAGATCTTAGCGTAAATGGCATACAGAAGAGGCGTCATGTCCAAAAGACTGCGAGCATTCACCTCCGCGCCATTTTCCAATAAGTAACTGCTAATAATGCATTGACCATTTTGGCAAGCATACATAAGAGGCGTCATCCCATCTTTGTCGTCAAGATTGATATCGGCTCCAGCCTGGACCAGCATTTTGATCACTTCTGAAAATAGTAACTAACAAAATGATGATATGTATCGAGTAAGCTCTGGTTTTTTGAGATTGACTTGCCTAAACACGTTCTTTAGAGGCCAAATGCAATGGCGTCTGTTCTCCATTGGTCAATGCGTCGACCATAGCTTCTTGACTCAGGAGTTGAGACACTGACTCCACGTGGCCTTCTTCTGCTGCAAAGTGCAACGGAGTCCTTCCGGACGAATCCAGTTCGTTGACACCGCAATCTGAAAACAACATCATCCGGCCTGGATCAACGTTTGGACCACTATTGAATGTGCAACCCTATAGATGAACTAAAGGAATCTGGAGCAATCCTGTAAAAGCGAACTCTTTTTAAGGTCGAGAGACGCAACGATTAGATTTCTGCATTTGATTTCGATGGAAGAAGACAACTTTTATCAGATAGAAACTTGATATAGCCAACACTGAACGTGAACTGCCCTTTTTCCCAGATATATGCGTTATCTAGAAATAAAAGGAGTCGTTATTTTTTCTGATAAGAGGCTGATTAATGACAAATGAATGTGAATCAATTCTTATTTTGATAAGGATTCAACTTTCCTGACTTTCCCACAAATTTTCCAAAATTGATACTGGAAAATATTTTTTAAATTTACTTACGACAACTTTGAAAATTAACATAGAATTTTTTTAAAAATTCGGAAAGTGTGAATTCGTGAAAAATTTTGAAAATTTCCACTCGGAAAACGTACAAAATTTTGCAAATTTCTACTCGGAAAACGTGGAAAATTTTGTAAATTTGTATACGGAAAACGTAGAAAATTTTGAAAATTAATACTCAGAAAACGTGGAAAATTGTGTTAATTTGTACACGGAAAACGTGAGAAATTTTGCAAATGGAAAATGGGCCCTGAAATAACCTGGAGAAGCATTAATTTTGGATTGCCATAACTGCGTTTAATTTCCCTGACTTCAACGGCCCTTAACTTTTACAGGTTTACTGGGTCCGAAGTTACCCTAGAGTCGATGTGCCGTTCTGGAAAAAACTTTAGAAAATCGTAGTAAAAAAAATCGAACAATTCTCGCAAACACTTTCAGTAAAAATTCAAATTGTCAGTATCGGAGTATTTTACTCGGATAAAGTACAACGTTCGAGAAGCAAGGCGATCGAAATTTATCTTTCAAAGTAAACTTTTAACTTACAATTGCAAAACATGAAAAGCAAAGGACAATAGTCAAAACTATACATCTTCGAAAGAAAGATAGCTTTTGATGAATTTGGGCAAGGGCTGATTTTTTATCTGATTTAGAGCCTGGGTCCCGTAGTGGTCGTAGAAGGTTCTTCTGCACATGACGGACAACTTGGGACATTCAGGACCCACAGCCCGCAAGCGCATAAACATCCACTGATTCTCTGTCTTGAGCTGTATTTGTATATCCATCCAGTTTAAGCGAGGGATCCACTCACCGGCCACCAAGAGCAGCTCCACCAGAAGGTAGAGTTCATTTTAAATAGCACAATACATGGGCGTGCGACCCAAACCATCCTCGATTGCCACCTTGCAGCCAGCCTCGATCAACATCAGCGCCGACTTCAGATTAACGTAAAGCACAGCCTTATGTAGGGGCGTGCAGCCTTGACTTTTGTCCTTGGCATTGATGTCACACTGGATAGACAGCCATAATAAGCCATTTGAAAATGACTAAATGCCTACTACTCCTTCGATAATAGCATGGATGAGCAGAAGCCCGTAACAATAGATGTCGGCTCCAGCTCGGACTAACATTTTGATCACATCCGAAAGAGTAAATACAAAATCATAAAACGTTTCGAACAAGTGCCATTATTTTAAGATAGACTTGCCTAAGCGGCTTCTTCCAATGGCCAGATACAACGGCGTTTCCCCGTAAATCGTAAATTGGTTATTAGCAAAATGACTTAAGAGTCGAGACACCGTCTCTCTACGCGGCCCCTTTCTGCTGCTAAATGCAACGGGGTCTGTTTCATCAAAACCAATGCGTTGACATTGGCTTAATGACTCAGGAGGAGAGACACTGTCTCTACGTAACCCTTTTCTGCCGTAATATGCAACACACTTTCAATATGCCGCATATATGCAACATGCCGCAATATGCAACGTCGGCTAAATGACTCAGGAGGAAAGACACTGTCTCTATGTGGCCGATTTCAGCCGCAATATGCAACGGGGTCCTTTTGTACGAATCCGATGTGTGGACCTCAGCACCTTGATTAAGGAGTAGTGACACTGGCTCTACGTGGCCCATTTCTGCTGCAAAATGCAATGGGTCGGTTTGTTCTCATCTGATGCGTTAACGTCGGCTAAATGCCTCAGGAGGAGAGACACTGTCTCTACACGGCCCTTTTCTGCCTCAATATGCAATGAGATCCTTTCAAATAAATTATATGCATGGATCCTAGGGTCTTGATTCAGGAGTACATTCACCTTTTGTTCGCGGCCTAACTGTACTGCAAAATGCAACAGGGTCCTTCTATGAGAATCCGATGCGTTGTCCGATCGAATCCAAGGCATGGATGTTGTCTAACTAATTCAGGAGTAGAGACACTATGTTTAGGCTACACATCCTCTATATGCCGTAAAATGCAACGGGGTCCTTCTGGACGAATCAGATGCGTTGACCTCAGCGCCTTCATTGAGAAGTAGAGTCACTCTCTCTACGCTTTAAATTTTTATCGCACTTTGCAACGGGGTTCATCTGTGCGAATGCAATGCATTCTTTTCGAAAGAAAGATAACTTTTGATGAATGGAGGCAATGATGGAGTCTTGATTTGATTCTGGGCCTCAGTCCTGTAGTAATCGTAGAAGGCCCTTCTGTACATGATGGACAACTTGGGAAATTCTGCACCCAATGCCAACAAGCTCATCAGCATCGATGGGCACCGTCTATCTAAACAATTTTTTATGTCCCTCCATTCTCTACAAGGGAACCGTTCACCAGCCGCCAAGAACAACTCTACAAAATCAAACCTACTGTATGCGATAGCGATAGATATGAGAAGGCAGCCTGCATCATTCTTGGTGCTCACGTTACAGCCAGCTATGATCAACATCTGCGCCGCTTTTAGATCCTTGCACCTTAAAGCCAAAAGTAGAGGAGTCGTCCGAGGCATCCACATCGCACGGGTAGGACAGTAAAAGTTTCATAACATCATACTTGACCTTGTCTTCTTTAGACCTTTTTTCGATGATAGCATGAAGTAAAGCAGTAAAAGCCACTGCTTCCGACGAAGGCTTTTCCCTCAGCAGTTCGGAGATAAGCAACACGTTTAAGATATCGGCGCAAATGGCATACAGAAAAGGCATCATGTTCGAAAGACAGCATGTGTTCACCTCCGCCCCATTTTCTAGTAAATAACTACTCATGGTGCGTTGGCCATTTCGGCAAGCGTACATACAGTAAGTGGCATCATCCCAGCTCTGTCGTGCCGATTGATATCTGCTCCGGCCGGGACGAGCATTTTGATCACTTCTGAAAAGAGTAACTGAAAAAATGATGAAATGTATCGAGTAAGCTCCATTATTTTGAGATTAACTTGCCTAAACATGTTCCTTTAGAGGCCAGATGCAACGGCATTTCTTTTCCATTGGTCAATGGGTCGACCTTAGCTTCTTGACTTTGGAGTTGAGACACCGACTCCAGGTGGCCTTCTTCTGCCGCGATGTGCAATGGAGTTCTTCCGGACGAACCTGGTTTGTTGACACCGCAATCTGACGCCAACATCATCCGGCCTCGATCAACGTTTTGATCACTTCTGAATAGGTAACCCGAGAGTTGAACTAAAGGAATATCTGGAGCAATACGGTAATAGTTTGGAAGGTCGTGAAACGCCAAAATTAGCTTTCTGCATTTCATTTTGATAAAAGAAGACACTAAACACTAACTGTGAATCACCCTCGTTTCCAGATATGCGTTATCTAGACACAAACGAGTCCATGTTTTTTCTGACAAGGGGCTGAATAAAGTCTTAATAAACGAAAATCAATTCTTATCAATTTAATTCCACGACGCATCCTAGTTACCGACTGATTATAGGCACCTTCAATGACACCAATTAGCGTACATTACTTAAAAATTCCATCAAGTGGAGCGACATACCTAAATTTCGTCTGCTTTTCACATAAAACTTTTTAACTTACGAAAGACTTAAAAAACTGATATGATGAAGGAAGAAAATTGAAACGAAAAATTCACAGAAATTATGCCCACGTTTTGAAAGATGAATCTGATGTCATCTGATCAGATGCATCTGAATTTAAATCAATCCCTCAACTCGATGAAATGTTCAGCAATGTTATTTTTATTTCGTTATAACGCTCATTTTTCATCACTCGGATTCTCACAAAATTTTTAAAACAATCATTGCCCACGCGCCGATCTTTCTCCAGGGTTTAACTTCCCTGACTTTTCCAGGTTTTAAGAAAATTACATGACTAATGACAATTAGTCAAAAATTGACATGTTTTGGAAAATCGATGCAGGAAAATATTTCGCTAACTTTATACTCATGACACTTTAAAAAAAGTAAAAAAAATTAAAAAATATACATGAAAAAATTGTGTATTTTGCAAATTTGTCCATTGGGATTCATTGCGAACAAGACGGGAGGCTCAATGCATGGGCCTGTTTAAAAAATTAAATTCGTCTGGTAATGCAAGTATGGTGAAGGGAATCTTTAAACGCAACCACCGAGGTGGTAGAACCTGTCATTCCAATCCACTTATGG
>JAQGBX010005159.1:0-14123 GCA_034698745.1 Megaphyllum sjaelandicum | reverse complement strand
CGATAAAGGACAGCTAAATCTAACTCCTGATCGCATAAAAGGGGTTAGAAAATCAAACAACAATTTTTACCCGGAAAGGCCGGGTATTACCGCTAGTCCTGCATAATCTTTGTGCACAAAAACAATTATTTCCCAAAAGCATTATCTTATTCAATGCATAGGAAATAAAATTTATTAAATCACTCAAATTAACTCATATTAAATTATGAGTTAATTTGAGTGTTTTGTTGAAAAAAAGAAGTTAAATATACAAAAAAAAATGAAAAGATTCCATGATGAGCGCTTAAAATCATGACAAACCATGACTAATATTAATTTGAGTTAATTTAAGTGTTGTTTTAGTTGTAAAAAATAAAAGAATACATGGGTTTATAAAATACTGACAAACCATGACTATATACATATATTTGTTAACAACTAGGCCACTTACAAGAATCTGAATTTGTACAAAATCGGGAGAATAATGGCGATAACTACAGAAAATACAGTAAGATAATGCTCTAAGGGAATTCAGCCCCTTCTGGCATGTTGGTTATTAATGTTAGTAAGTTTGTGTGATTAGGTTAACTACATTAAATCTGCTTGCCGTAGCAAGTTGCTAATCTATAGAGTAGCCACATGTGGGGTTCCTGTATGTTACAAAGGAAAGATTCCATGAAGTTGGTATGAGTGAAAAATGTCGGGAGTGTGTTTTTCAATCTAAGAGCTTGGATGTTTGGAGAGGGGCATTCTAAAAGTAGACGGAACAAGGTGGGAAGTTTCCTGTGAATAGGGCGCATGGGGCTTTCATATTTGATCTGAAGGTGCCTGTTTTCAGCTATATATTGCAGGGGCTTGCTCGGTCGAATCTGAAATATGAATTTTTTCAGGAAAAAAAAGGGAGATATAATATATTGTAGTTAAACTATGGCTGAATGGTGAATGATATTACAAGTATTCAGTATTATAAAGCTATTGTTTTTCATTACATTATTCTGCGTACACATCACATGCTTGCATCTTTGACAAAAGTATTGACAAAATAGATGGAAGAACTTAATGCACTAAATGGCCCCTGCTCCTTTATTTTTAAATTGATTTGTTTATTTTTTTGTTATTTCTTATTTTATGTATGTTTTATTTTATTTTTTTATATTTAGCAGCTTTAGTTTTTTTTAATGTTATTGCCCCAGTGTCGGTTTTTCAAAACGCCATCATAATTTGACAAAAGACATGAAGTTATAAAAACAAAGGATTGCATTTGAGGCAAGATTCCGTCAGAAGATTTCATCATGAAATTTAAAAGCAAGAACACTGTAAACATGTTTACATGAAGATAGACGTATCCTTGTATTTTCGCCATATACATGTACAGTAGTTTATACGAGTAAGTTGAAAACCAACTCATTTGATCTGAAATTTTATAACGGAACTAGTCCCTCTTCCAAGTCCTAGTTTCTTATACATGTAACTACAAATTAAATGCGTAAAAAACTTCAAACAAGGCCAGGAATTGATGAATCCTGTAATAGCAAACCAAATTGCTTCAAATTAACAGCTTAAAATCTGGAGAAGCGTACTGTTAACTTTGCCATGGACATCAGTCTTAGAAGCAAAAAAATGACCCGCAGATTGTATTGTCAGAACCCGAGAAAAACCCCGAAGTCATGGCGCATTTCTTGGTATGTAAAAAGTGACCAGCATACCAGATAGCCATCATTAAGAGTGTGAGAGGGTCATCACTCAAAGTGGACAAGCCCTGGATCTGATGACATTTGCGATAACACGACTGTTAACTGTCAATGGATAACTTCCATTATGAGAGGCAATAATTCTGTCAGGTAAGTGAAGTCATAAATATTGAAGATATATCAGAAAGCACTGGAGGAGAAAAAAGATAAAAAAAAGCTAATCCTGCTAACATATACTGATCTTTATGGCAGGAGCTAACTCCACATAGACGAAACTTGAAAAAGCAATCATGGCAGCAAAGGCAGAAAAAGGGGGGAAGGAACATTCATTGCCCAGAAGAAGCAGGACACTTATTAGCCTCGTGACAGGAGGATGGTTCTCCCTCGTGAATGATAATACGAAGATGGACACTGACGATACATGTAGTTGGGCACGGGGTTCCCCTCTCCCTACCCTCAAGAAAATCTCTGAAAAGTAGGTAATATATTGTAAACCTTATCTCGACTTAAGTGTTGTCAAAAACACAGGTTTGAGAAACATTATTATCTGCCATTTTAAGTGCGTGTATACACTCGTGTCCTACTAAATCAAGTGAAGAACGATGATACATCAAAATACGTCTAGTTTATGGAGTGGTCGTCAGGCCCCTATCGGTAGAGATTAATTGCTGAAAAATAAATAAGGCTTAATCGCCTTCCTTTCCTAAGGCATTAAATGTTTCCATAATGAGTGGGCACATTTCATACTTGCCATGAAATGAACGAGAGATTTGCGGTTTTTGGCAGATAACGCATGGATGTGACTCCCAAAGATGCAAAAAAAAAAATGAAGTGAAGTGAAGGTTATCCAGATCAAGGATTCGTTGTTTATTGAAATAGAATGTTTGGCTTTATCTACATGTATAATGTTTTCAAATTTCGATCAGAGTGACCAGAATGACCTTCATTTTACATTTCATCAGAAAACAACAACCCTGCATTGCATGACGAATCAACTGACGCTAGGAGGTATTAATTCAACTCAACTCAGCACCCTTTACTGTCAGCGTGAAAATGCCATGTGGTAGGGGAGTAAAAGTTAATTTCCCCAAGATTTAATTGCTAATCCTTCTTCTTAACCATAGAACTACCTTGTGGTCCATATGGACACCAGTTCCATCTTTAATTCAGTATACTGTATACATTTTATTTTTGCTGCAAGTTTTCAAACTTGATGACTTTGTCACAAATATGTTTCTAAACAATAACCATGTATATATATATATATGTATATCGATTTGTGGGAAATTCGACTATAAATCATAAATTTTCTGACGCGTTTGATCAAATTTTACATGATGTCCATAATGTAACCAGTATAATTCAAGGGCTTGAAATTTTTTGAAATGGTACGTTTGACTTCTTGTATGTGGATTTAGCAAGAACACTCAAAGAAAACAAGCTTTGTAAAGAAAAACTGAGTTGAACTCCTTAAAAATTTTATAGACAAAAAAGATTTACAGTTATACAGTATAAATTCGGATATAAAATTCCACATCGTTTGCATTCACTGTTGATGCAGCATTAGCCTATTTTTGGCCAAAGAATAAAAATCAGTGGTTCTTTTGAGCACCATACATAATTAGTAACATGTAAATGTTAATTCTACTAGTATAAATGTGGATCTAGAAATTACCTAGATCCTAGAAATGTACATATATAGGGGTTAAAAGACACCACTTCCAACATCGTTAAATTGAATTTGCATGGGCTTGGGAGTATCCTTTGGAAGTGCATTCCAGCATTTAATAGCATGTGCAGGGTTGGGTTGAACGTGAGAGACTGGACTTACTTGAACTTAACGGAACATTTATTAAGGAGGTGGTTAATTGTGGTCTGCATAGTACTCAGAGAAAATACAATAACAACGAAACTTGGTGATAAGGATGCTTCCCTCCTAATCTTGCTTACAGATAATGCCCTGGAAAGTCGGACCAGTGGCTATACCCTGGTGGCAACTCCAGTGGAGGAAAAAATTAAACCTGGTTATTCTTCAGTTCCAACAGCATGCAAAAGGAAGTACTACTGGTATGATCCGAATGGCAATCGTTTCATACGCCAAATAGTACAAGTTAATTAATTACAGAATTTATAAACTAATTCATTAATGATGTAAATCATAATTTTGGGAATTTATGACGGCAGTGAACTTCGTAAACAAGTCATGATATACCATTGGAAGAAATAATACAGTATACTTGGTAAGAATTTTTTTACTTCTCAATGTAGAATTGTGCCATTCGCCTTTTATCCAAAATCTTAATGGGCCATATGCAGAGTTACTTAAGGGGCAACATCACGTGATCTTTGCATCGAAACAACAAGTAAATTTTAGAACGTGCCTCGGCAGTTACTCCGGATAATTCTGGCCAATGGAATCAGCATAAGGTCCATTCTTCGTCACTTTTCTCCGTATTTTTAAATAAAGGAATAAATAAACTCGCACGTGAAACGGAACGTTATTAAATCAATGTTTATATTTTGAAATCAATGGAGAAACAGTGACATTTACAGTACTATACATGTAGAAAACGTGGATGACAATTCTGCATTTTAGGAAAATAATTTCCAAGAAAATATTACATGTATATACAGCATAAGGATATGCTGCTAAAATTTATACAGGTGAGACACGGAAAGTGACATTTGTTAATAAAATGAAAATAAAATGTACCATAGTCATACAATGAGTGTAAGTACCTTCTTTGAGCTGAAATTAAATCCCCGAACCAGAATTAAACAAATGTTTATTATGTTTTTGCGAAGGTTACGAAGCCGTACAATAAAGTAGGGGTTGTCATTGGAAAAGATGACTTTGACCTTGAAATAACCTGGACGTCATTATAACGTTATGCTAAAATAAATTCTGGTGATTTCATTCCCCCTTTATCCCAAACACAGTTTGTTAGAATAACGTTTCGATCAAATCCTTTGTTTTCATTTTAATTTCAAATGTCACTATTCATGCCTCGCCCTGATAGCAGCAACACCTCGAACATGCAATTTATTACTAAATAGTATTTATCAAATTTACTTATCATTGAGACATTGGGAGTTGGATCATTACGGTGGGATGACTGACACTTACATGAAAAGGAATAATGAATAATTAATCAAGTATGAGCTTATGGTTCTAACAGCTCTATTCTCAGCTCAAAAATTGCCCGCATGTAGCTGAAGGAAGATTGCCTGAAAGAGCAAGTACAGTATTTTGGAAGCAGAAACCACCAGCATGGATATTGGCAATAAATTGCACGCTGTATACGCGCGTACAATCATACAGCCCGATAATAAATGGCCTAAGCTAATTACATCTTCGTTTCTAATCTTTAATTGTCGCTGATTCCCAGGGGAAATTGTAGAGCCAACGGGCGTCGAGATCGGTAGAAATTGTCTGTTTCTTGACAATGACTTTATAGGGCCATTGGGATATAAGATTGAGCGAAACACCCGAGTAAAACAGAAATCTAAGCGCAATAAAATAATATTTTATATACCTGCGTAGAAGGGCGTGTGGCACGAAGCTCACTGTTATTTCCATGTTCTGGTAGAAAAAAGAAATATATTTGGGGATAAACACCAAAAGGAATGGCAAGAAACAGCTTTAGCTGTCTGCGACTCACTCAGCTGGGTAATTGGATCGAGGGATTCGAGAGTTGGTCAAGATATTTCGAGGGAAATGGTCAGTTAAATTGGCCTTCGTATATCTGGCGAGGGACGACGTTAAAACGACGCTTCCGGCAGAAAAATCGACTTCCGAAACGGGAAACAAATGCCTAATTTCAAAAGCCAAGCCAACCCAACCGAATCAAACACTATTCTGGCATTTTTTGGAAATTCGAATTTTGGAACACAAAAAATAAATGTATACGCTCATGTTAATTGTAAAAAATTTATAATCTGATTGGCAGACAACTTTTATCTCACGTGCAATAAATTTCATAAAGGCCGTCACACACGCGGAAATTTATATCACGAAATAAATGGCAGGAAATTGTTGGATATTATTTCAACTAAAAAAAAATCCTGCTGTTGCACATGTTGAGCAACAATTCAGAATATATATCCCTACTATTTATGGCAACATTGCTTAAAAGGGGAAATGCGGGTAAACTAAGTTGACAACACAGCTTTTTTAAACTCCTGTCCTGATTGTCTGTGCAACAGAAAGAAACTTGTGTCCATGACTGCAAAACCTATGGCGTCAGTTTCTTTCCAGAAATACAGTAAATGCTCAGAATAGTTGATAGTTGGTTATACAGTTTCCTGTTGATGCACACATTTCAGAAAATATCCCTACTGTATATATACGCATTGGACGGCGCCAGGTGACTGGACCAGGGTATGCTGAGAATGTGGCGTTACAATGCTCCAATGTTATTTTTCATATTATAATGGAAGCACACCCTGAGTTTTTGAGGGTATGCTGAAGCAAACCAAGCATACTGTACAGCGCCGCCTATGATTGTAACATTGCTTTAACGGGAATTTGAACTTCTGTCCAGATTAGCTACGCGAGGTAAAGAACGTCATGACAGCTTCTTTCCATAAATAAGTTGCCCTGAATAGCATCATTTGTTATTTTAGAAATAGATCTGGAAATATTTTTGCAAAGGGTATTTTTCTCAACACACGGGCAAAAAGCAACCAACCAACAATATAAATGTATTTGGAAACAAGTTTCAGGATATAAATTCCCTCGTGTGTGTACGGCCTTAACGTGCTATATTTGTGGGAGATGAATTTATTATACCAACAACAATCAACTTCAACACTAATTTTGCCAATAACCATATTTTGTACGATATTGGACCACAAGGTCCCATATTTTAAAACAGATGTCTATTTTTTTTTTAAAGAACAAAAAACTATATATGAAAGTTTTTTAGGAGCAATACAAACCTTCTCCCTGCATGGCTTCTGTTTAGCAGAAAACTTGTAATCTTCATAAACTCGGTAAGAATGTGGGGTGTTTTTTACACCTCAGTCCTTTTTATTGTCTGGAGCGGACCATAAATGTGGTATAAATTGCCACAAGTGTAATGTCCATTGTGCACGAATGGCTTATAACTGGACATCCACGCATTTCTTGATAATTCATTTACATACAAATCTGTCTCGTTCCATGTTCCCCTTCCCCAACATAAGCCAAAAATCCATAATTCCCATCAGTTCAATGACTATGCATGCAGGGAAGAGTCCGCACCACTGATGACCGCCCATAATGCGTGTTGCAGGGTGTGAAGTGACAACCGTGGGCAGAGCAAAATTGATGGTCATCCTTTGGAAAATGTCACGAGCTTTTAGTGTTTCCTCAATATATTCCTCACCCCTCCTCGCAATAGCTGTCCATCCAGCCATTCCAATTCGGCTGCACCGCGTTCTCCTTTAACTTTTTTCCGCTCACTGCTTTTCTGCAAATACTAGCTGCACTAAACGCCCACCACAGCAATGTTCAGATAAGGAACAACCATTAAGTCTTATCACGCCACATGCACGACAACAGGTCGTGGGAATCGCGAGATAGCCGATATTGACTCTTAATACTCACACATCTTTGATCTATGGTCAGAAGTAATTAGGAGTGGGCAATATGGAGAAACCAAGAGGACAGAACAGGCGCGAGAAACTGATTTTTTGGTCCATTGCACTCCTGCACTGATGTAATCTGAAGAAGTAGCATACATTTAACTTCTCTTGCACCGATATTTCATATCGCTATACATGCATAACCTCAACGACAATTAAATATATGTCCGCATGATCAGATTTCAAACTAAGTTTCTAAATGTTCAAAAATGAACTGTTCGAACTATACAAAATGAAATAAAAGAAAAACAGCGCTTCTACCCCGATGTAATGCAGAGAAGTCATTCCTCTTGCATCTACACATACATTATTTTGATATAAATAATCTCACCGCCAATTACAACATGCATGTAAATTAAGATGATCGGATTTCAAAAAAAAATTACTATACAGTATATTAAAATTGGAGCATCAAAGTTGCGCTTACATACTGCAATGCGCATGGTCATTAACGCGTATCATGCAATCTCAACAACTGTTCTTTCCTCATGCGCATGTAAACTGTACCCCCACCTGTATAGTTGTTCAGTGGTACCAAGGTACCCATTCTATTTCTTTTTCCTATTTGTAATAAAATTATTATTGTACATGTAAGTCAATTCTCTTACATGTATACTGTATAAACATGTACAGTAATAAAAAAAATCTCAAAATAAGTTTAATACGATACGTAGAAAATGAACTGTTCAAATTGATTAAAATTAAGCATATACTGCATATACTTTCTACATACTGAACGAGGGGTGTTCATTAAGTTTATGCAATCACTATAAAAATACGGCTGAATGGATTTTAAGGAAATTCTTTGGAAGAATTCTTGCATCATTCCTGAACATAACATTTAAAGATACGTTTCACACATTACACGTGCTTAAAATTCGAAAGCAAAGATGGACTCCGAGGAGATAATGTCTCAGCAGCGCTGTTCTTCGTCCTTTAACGTTAGAAGGCATATTTCAGCAGCAGAAATGTGTGAAATGTTTAAGGTCCAAGTAATGTCCAAACGTTCAGTCTGTGAGTGAGTTGAAAAGTTCATAAATGGACAGGCAACTGTGAAAGATGCTCAGATGGGTGGACGGAAAATGCTTTTAAAGAAGCTTTGGGATTTAAGTTTTTTGAGCGAGGCTAACACTCGCTGCCTAAACGTTGGAAAAATGTAACTCCAAAATTTAAATTATTTTGCATATTAGATGACGTTTACATGTATTACTTCACCAAATTTCATTTAAATCCTTATATAAAGCCGTTTTTTTAATGATTTCAGAAACTTAACGAACACCCCTCGTATTTTATAAAACGGTGGCTTTTGGAAGCAGAACAATTTCAAAAAAGTTGTCTGCTAGAAAAGCTTGACAGGAATTTGACATACTACTCTTAACAAATCAGCAGAAAATGTATAACTAGTACTTTTACATTCGAGGACTTTAATTCGTTTATTCACCAGGCAATGGTTTTTACGGAATTGACAAGGATAATTTAATCAATTTCAATTCGCATGTAACGCATGTATCTACATCTATATATATATAGAGTGGACCAGAATTCAGTGACACCCCTATTTTTTTCTTAACCGTTAGAGATGCGCAAACTCCGTTTGTGTCTTTAGAGAGGATGTCATGGGTACTCTATCCGTTGATGGTATTAACATTTACCTAAGACCATTTTTTCAACGAAATTTAAAGTATAATTTTTGAACCGTAACACCTAGGACAAAATATCAAATTAGGAAAACGAAGAGCATGACTAGCTTGCATGTATTCAACTGGTTTAGTTTTTATTGGCAATTATTTAAAGTTGTTACAATGTTTCGAATATAGGGGCAAGCACATAGTTGTTAGCTGCGCTGCAGCATACTGGTGCACTGCAGTAGGCTACATGTAACTAGCTTACTGCAGTACACCTTTGTGCTGCAGCGAAGCTAACAACTAGTTTATTGTCCCTATTTTCAAAACATTGTAACAACTTCAAGTAATTGCTATAAAAACAAAACCAGTCGAATACATACAATCAAATCATGCTCTCCGTTTTCCTAATTTGATATTGTGTCCTAGGTGTTATGGTTCAAAAATTATGCTTTAAATTTATTTGAAAAAATGGTCTTTGGATTGAGCACCTATGACATCCTACATAAAGACACAAACAGAATTTTTACATCTCTAACGGTTAAGAACAAAATTGGGGTGTCACTTAATTCTGGTCCATCCTGTGTACTAAATCAATGAAAGCGGGAAAAGTTTGAAAAAGTTTAAGTAAAAACGAGTCAAATTTTGCAGATATCGATCAAAGAAAACGTGGTACATTTGAAAAAATTGATCAAGGAAAATTTAGAAAATTGACCAAAGAAAATCTGGAATTTTGCGTAATTGAATATTAAACACATGATAAATTGTATTAACTTGCATACTAAAAACTGGAAAATTTTGTAAAAAAAATTGATTATGAAAATTTTGAAAAGTATATCAGGAAAATGTTTAAAATTAAACTTTAAAAACGTGGAAAACTTCGCAACTTTACTGTAGAATACTGAATACTCGCAAACTTTGGAAAAAAAACTTTCAATGAAAACGTGCACCATTTTTCAAAATTAAACATTGAAGACAGCTAATTTTGCAACATTAGCTGATAAAAAGATAGAAATTGTTGCTAAAGTTTACAAATAAAACGTGAACATGTTTGCTCATTTTATCAGAGAAAACGTGCCAAATTGAGCAGTTCCGCATAATTTTTAAAATGGAACATTAACAATTATAACAATAAAAATGTAAAACATTTTGATACATTATTCGACAACAACATGGAGAATTTTAGAAAATTAAAAATGGAAACTTGTGCAGATATCGTTCATGTAAACGTGGAAAATTGAGCGAACTTGAAGAATAGAAACACGAAAATTTTTAAAAATTAAGCATAGGAAACGTGGGAATTTTAGAAAATTAAAGATTGCAAATGTAGACTTTTTAAAATCAAAAATTGAAAGCGTGGACAAATTTTAAAAAATTTAAGTATTAAAGTGTGGAAGAATCTTGAAAATTAAAGTTTGAAAGCATTAAACAATTTTGAAAATTTAAGATTTAACCTGTGGAAAAAATTGCAAAATAGAAAATTTTAAACGTGCATTGGGCAGCATAAGGATTTGTACATGTGGGGCATTGTTGGCAAATATCAATTAAAATGACGCTGTTCACTCTATGGCACTCTATGGTGGTGGACCCATTGCGGAAGTCATGTTTGAATGTCCACCTGAAGGGGTTGGGGGAGGTTTAAACTTTCAACTTACTACAATTATAAAAAGTTGTCAAACTGCATAATTGTAGCCTTAACCTTGGGTCCACTTTGTTAGTATCAGGATACCTGTTTAGGACATTCAGTACTTATAAGTTATTTTTATTCCATGTCGATTGCAGAAAATTTCCAATGTTACATGTACATGTGTATATACAACATTGCATTCACCAATCTCAAAGCTGTCGATCAATTTAGCAAATATTTTCACGTTTGCGTTGTTATAATTTAAAAAAATTGTGACTTTATTCTTCACCTTTGCTGATTTGCACTTTTCAATTTTTCCTGCATTTGCACGTTATTGCTGATAAATTTTGATAAATTTTTCATTTTCCAATGTAGCATTGTCGCCCCCATTGATTAGCCGCCCTTGCTGCCAAGCTATACTTATGAAATGCCCTAATACATCATAAGATTTGGTCTAATTTTGTAGAAATTTTAACAAGTGTAGTGTAAACATATTTTATTGTGTATATCCAGTTTTCATATGCTCGTATTTTGACTTTAAATATAATTGCAAATTGCTAGAGTTTTGAAATCATCTGGAATTCATAGCGGTTTTTTTTGATATTTTACTGCACCTTAATGAAATAAATCTTATCCGATCAGCTTTTCTGAATGTTTTGTGCTGTCTAATATGCACTCTTTAGGATGATAATTGAAGCAAAATATAGAAGTATCACTGCAACTTTGCCGCAGTTTATTGCATTTTTTTTTCCAAATGCTTAAGTGTAGTTTACGGGTTTATGTACGCTAATGTTAACAATATTTACAAATAACATTATTTCTTAGCGTTCCAAGAGGCTTGAGCCGGTCAGCGAAACAGTCACCCATTTGGAGTCCGTTGTCGCTTGTCATGCAGAATGGAAGATAAATGGAGACGCCTGGAAGGAGAGCAACAAATGCAATGAAGATGCTGAAGATGGGAATGGATTGGTGCATAAAAACGACAGTGTTTCAGTGGCAGCTACAATGACGGTGCTGGAAGCAGATGAGTTTGACATGAAAATTGCCGAGAAAGAAACTGTACTGTAAGGAAGTGTTGCAATATTTTAAATATTTCCTGAGTAACGCCTATCTCAGCCGGATATGTTGTCCTGTTTTGAGGATACGTTTCATGCCAATGCTAGTATTGATTAGGCTTAATGAAAAACTGTGTTGTTTCTATTCATTCGGGAAAATTAAGTTTGTAAGTAATTTACACCATTTGCACTTCAGACGCGCCATCTTCATTGAATATGACCTTAAATCAGCATCAGCTTAAGTAGTTGAGGAGTCAATCTGCAGCATAAAAACAATCACATCTAATAATCACAGGAACAACACTCGAACGGCGGAGACAAACTTTTGGTCAAGTGCTTGGAAAGAGCTCCAAGTCGTCGACCAGGCCGGAGACCATGCCCTAGCTAATATCATTGTGAATTTGCATGTTGATCATCGTGCAGTGGAAAAATTTGCCAATCCATAGGCGAACAAAATTATTCAACTTATTTATAATGAATATTTTCACATTAAGTTACATTGTTTGTTTTTAAATGAAAATAAGACAAGTATATAGTTAAATTTGCAATAAAAACATTAGTGCATTATGTCGAGTGCAAAGAGTTGTAATCAGTGGGGTCGAAGCAAACTGGGTTGACGTAACTTCTGGTGTACCACAGGAAACCATAGGGGAGTGAGGGGTAATGGGCCCACCCAAAGGGATAATTGCACCTAGCAGGTTATAAAGGAACATTTTCATGATGATAAAATACACAGAAAGATTCTTTTGTAAGTGGTCTTTTAGTTAAATCACTAAACCCCTAAATATTTTGTGTATTTACGGAGGAATGATTTTTTTTGTTGTAAAATGCATGTCTTGGCATCATTATACACGTAGCTAAAAAGCAATAGGGCCATGCACTTAATTGACCCCTTACCCAAAATGAGTACATCGTTAATTTTACTTTAAAACGACTGTATTATTTTCAAATATTAAAAAAAATTAAACTCAACAGCATTAATAGCACTTTGAAAAATTTCTTTGTTCCAAGATGACTTTTTGGTTTTTCGTTTATATTTTCGCCCTATCTTTAGCAAAAAAAATTGAAATATATTGATGTTTAGTTTGTATTTTAGCCATAAACAATGTAGGCTACTGCAGATTGAAAGGATAAAAAAAAAAATTCAGAACAAATGTTGCAAAAATTGTCTAATAGGGTAATTGGGCTATAGGCCTGATTACTTCAAATTGAATGCATTAATAAAACAATTTTATTTCTAACCAATTATTCGGAATAACTAAATTTAATTAAGTAAGTAATGTAGTATTTCAGATTACACCCTTTACTTATCAAAAGAATAACCAGACATGACCAAAACGTTTTGTGATTAAACGTCGATCGTTTTGCCACCATGAGGCATTATCAAGTTTACTGCAGAAAATTAATAAAAAATTATACAGGTTAATACACAAGCCAAAGAACACGATCGAGGAAATCACAAGCGAAAAAATCAACTGCACTAAACCCATAACGTGGGCAAGACACAAAGGGTGAAGACAAAATTAAACAATTAAAGCTTTTAAAGCGATTTAAAAAAAAAAAAAAAGGCATGGCCCCATTACCCCACAAGCCTCCTTACCCCTCTCTTCCTTCCATAGTACCCTGCTTTTTTCTTGATTCATTAACGACCTTTCTTAAGCCCCCTCTAGGAACTCAAACTTTTTTGGAGGTGATGCTTCTTTTTGCACTTCTCCCGTAAAGGGTTACTATCCCTCCTAAAAACATTTTGGGGGGGGGGAGATTTGAACTTACGGTTGTTGATCATGTCAAATGTCTAGGTGTAAATATATTTGATAATCGTTTTTGGAATCATCATTTAACCAAGATTATTGGAGCAGCGAACCAACGCCTAAGGTTTATTAAACGCATTTTTTTAGGAATGTCCAGAAAATGTAAGGGATACATGGCTACACAACTCCGGTTCGCCCCATGTTTGAATACTGCATGCACTCCTATTTGAAAACCTCACTGGATGAATGAAATTCAGGATCGTGAAATAGTCCAAAAGAGAGCAGCCA
This sequence comes from Megaphyllum sjaelandicum, assembly GCA_034698745.1. Classification (NCBI taxonomy): domain Eukaryota; kingdom Metazoa; phylum Arthropoda; class Diplopoda; order Julida; family Julidae; genus Megaphyllum; species Megaphyllum sjaelandicum. The sequence continues at coordinate 482 of JAQGBX010005159.1, read as the reverse complement.
AATTTGTTACGGGCAATTTTTAATATTCAAATAATATGGTGGAAAAGCCTCATACTTCAAATTGGGATTCATCAAGGGCCAGAGGAGAAATGTTATCGAAGGGATTATCCTTGACATGCTATGTGTTCAGATGGATATTTACTTTTGTGCTTTCTGTTTGCATGCTATTTGACAATGGAATAATCTTGTAATAATGTACGATCGAGTATTCATCTAAAAATGGGTTCGACTTCCGTACCAAATGGCATTTATTTGCTGACTTGTGGTACTGAGTTGAATTGCATTGGTGAAAATATGAATGTACATAACGTACATTACATTGTACGTTATATTGTAAGTTACATTGGAGCAATTTTTGAAGGCTGGTGTAATGCAAATTGTGAGGTATGAAAGGCTACCTGGATTCATGGCCGCACCCTCTCGAATACCCTGGCGACGAATCGACAGGTCCATGAGCACTACACCAGACATGGCACCGATGT